>CATNEM010000251.1:0-15000 GCA_950096795.1 Macrostomum cliftonense | reverse complement strand
GATAGATAGATAGATAGATAGATAGATAGATAGATAGATAGATAGATAGATAGATAGATAGATAGATAGATAGATAGATAGATAGATAGATAGATAGATAGATAGATAGATAGATAGATAGATAGATAGATAGATAGATAGATAGATAGATAGATAGATAGATAGATAGATAGATAGATAGATAGATAGATAGATAGATAGATAGATAGATAGATAGATAGATAGATAGATAGATAGATAGATAGATAGATAGATAGATAGATAGATAGATAGATAGATAGATAGATAGATAGATAGATAGATAGATAGATAGATAGATAGATAGATAGATAGATAGATAGATAGATAGATAGATAGATAGATAGATAGATAGATAGATAGATAGATAGATAGATAGATAGATAGATAGATAGATAGATAGATAGATAGATAGATAGATAGATAGATAGATAGATAGATAGATAGATAGATAGATAGATAGATAGATAGATAGATAGATAGATAGATAGATAGATAGATAGATAGATAGATAGATAGATAGATAGATAGATAGATAGATAGATAGATAGATAGATAGATAGATAGATAGATAGATAGATAGATAGATAGATAGATAGATAGATAGATAGATAGATAGATAGATAGATAGATAGATAGATAGATAGATAGATAGATAGATAGATAGATAGATAGATAGATAGATAGATAGATAGATAGATAGATAGATAGATAGATAGATAGATAGATAGATAGATAGATAGATAGATAGATAGATAGATAGATAGATAGATAGATAGATAGATAGATAGATAGATAGATAGATAGATAGATAGATAGATAGATAGATAGATAGATAGATAGATAGATAGATAGATAGATAGATAGATAGATAGATAGATAGATAGATAGATAGATAGATAGATAGATAGATAGATAGATAGATAGATAGATAGATAGATAGATAGATAGATAGATAGATAGATAGATAGATAGATAGATAGATAGATAGATAGATAGATAGATAGATAGATAGATAGATAGATAGATAGATAGATAGATAGATAGATAGATAGATAGATAGATAGATAGATAGATAGATAGATAGTTACTGTTCTTGCTCTACGCGATAAATTTAATATAAAGCTTGTATTATTCGAGAGAATAATAATAGAACGAGAAAAAAGTTTTACTACGTAGTATATTCGTCGTACACGGTGGGTAATCTGCTCTTAACGCAAGAAATTAAGCCATTTTAATATCATTTGGCGGCTTTTATTATTTTGATCCAGCACTTTTGTTTTGTTGACTTCTGTAAAAAAACTTAAACTCACTGCAACCCAGGGCATAATAAGCGCATAATATTATAATTATAGTTAATATTGCAACTAAATAGCTAGTAACACAATTATTTCTCGCTAGTAATTAAGTATGTCCAGTGGCGCAACTAGGGGGGGGCGGTGTGGTGACCATCCCCCTTTCGGCGAAAGAAAAAAAGCAGTAAGGGGGGACCAAGAGACTTTTCACGAAAAAACCATCCGGACTCAAAATGACTCTCACGCCCCCCTCGAACCGAACTCATCAGGGTCCGCCCCCCTTCACAAAATTCTGGTTGCGCGACTGAGTGTGTCTTGCTTTGCATAAAAGTTATTTTGAATTCAATTATATTACTGCCTGTGCCTAATCTAAATATTTTTATTTCACAACCTCTTTACCTGAGCGCTGTGATACCAATTGCCATTGCCCTTAAGTCTATAAAAGTGCATGATGTACCGAACATTGGCCCGATGGATTGGCCTAATCCTTAAAACGAACAAATAAATTATTATTACGTGCTAAATAAATAAATACGATAAAATTCTTTACGTAGAGCTCAATATCTTTTAAAAGTTTTAAGTAGGGCGGCCTAATTTATAATGAATATTAAGGTATCGGATATTTTTTCGAAATTTTACTCGGAAATTATTATAAAAAATTGTTATAATTTAAAAATAAAGTTGTTACATTTAAAAAAGTGTTGTTAGCCGTGACACACTAGACGCTGACTGCTCTTTTCTTGTTGTTAAGTTATGGCTTTCTTAAACGTATGTCTATCGCATAGTTGTTTACCTTTTAAATAATTATTTTAAATATTAGTTTTTATTATTTGTTTTTGGTTTAGACATCAATTGCATCTACTATCAAAAGTTTAATTTTTGTTCTTTAAAATCCTAAAAATGTACTAGGGCCCTTTTTCCTACTGCTGACACAAAGTTGTCATAGCATTTTTCTTTTTAATTATATAACATTTTCTCTGACTAGTGATATAATACTTTCCCAATAATATTACTTTATATCAGCTATACTACTAACATGTATCTGGTAGCATTTCACACAGTGCCAAGCAGCAAGCACTGGTTTTCCAGCCTGAAAGGCGTACTGTGGATCAGAGGGTCAAGGCCTTTCACTCTAGCTTCACTCGTCTTTTTACTCCTACTTTATGCACAGGTCTAATGTGCAGGATCTGAATATCAATCTGAGTGTAAATCTGAGTATCATATAGAATCGAATCTGACAATTTGCAACTTACTTCGGGTCAAAGTTTGAAGGACCAAAAAAAGGTCCTACAAACAAATTTCGCCTAAAGCTTCCCAATTCTTCCCCATTTTGCAACAAACCCCCTCCATTTTGCAACCTACATTGGCAATTTTGCAACTTACATCAGCGATTTTGCAACATACATCGGCGATTTTGTGACTTATATCAGCAATTTTGCGATGTCACTTTCTTGGTAGTCCTGTCACCTGGCTAGTTCGGCCACTTGTGTGCCAATGTATGCCAAGACCCTTTGTGTGCGCCACACTTGTGCACCAAGACCCTTCGTGTGTGCAAGAATTTTCCCCCTAAAGGCCACCTTCCTAACTATGGTTCTAGCACTAAACTTGTGTGCATTTATTTTATTTTGTCTAAAGTTTTGTAAAATAACCATGATACATTGATATTAGGCCTATTTCACTTAGAATACAATATTATTAGAAAGCAGTAAAACAAAAATTACAAAAATCAGGCTACATTATTAGTGCAGACTTAAATTTTTATAAAGTAATATTTTTAATAAACTAGCTAAGCCTTCCACAAAATGATATATAAGTTCATATCATAATAGTTACTAATTTAATATCATTTAAACATTTTATTCAAGAAGAGATCCTATTGAAAACTTTATCATCTCAAAAGCCCTATTTTGCTATAAAAATTGAGCAAGATATAAACTTGATATAGCTAGGCCCTATTGCTTTTACCATAATGGCTATTTATTTTTAAACTACTACTATAGAAATTAGTAAACTGAAAAAAATAAAACAATTTTACTATTATAAAAAAGCAAGTCTTTTAGTAGGCCAAACATTTTTATGCATCAAAATATTTATACTACAGGGTATTACAAAAAGTTTAAAGTTAGTAAACTACTGGCTTGTTATATAGTATTATAAGTAATGCTCTAGACAACAAGGCTTTGCTCAAATAGGTTATTAACCATCATGCCTTTTTATTAGAAAAGCCACTTTTAATAAGAAGCATATGCTATTTTTGCAAATTAGCCAAGTTTTTATTGGTATTAAAATATATAAACTATTAGTTAAGACAATCTTCCAAGGTATTCAATCCACTTTAACTCAAAGTTTTAAAAACCTATTTGCTAGAAAAAACAACAAAGTAGGGTCTAAAAAATAGCTTTAAACCTGTCCTTGAGCAGATGATGATCTAATAGTAATTGTAAATAAATTCGTAAAAATCGTAGATAGATCAATAGTGTCAGCTGATAAGTTATAGTAATTGCAAATAGGTCAACAAGGAGAGCTAATAGGTCAATAGCAATGGCACATACATGCGCAACAGTCTGCCAAGTCAGCCAATCCGGCCAACTGATTTGGTGGCTGACCAAGGTAAGTTGCAAAATCGTAAATAAAGTAGCAAAATTGGCATTGTAAGTTGCAAAATCATACATGTGCAACCTCCTGAATCTTACCTAGCCAGTGCAACATTGTTTAGTCTAAGCGCAACATTGTTTTTGACAAAAAAGTGCAATGTTGTTCAGTGTAAGTGCGACATAGCTTGTCTGTGGAAAAATTTGTGACTTAGTTGGCCAAAAATTTCGAAGGACCAAAAAAAAGCTCCCGCAAACCATTTTAGCCTGAATCTTCGCAATTCTTCTCCATTTTGCAACTTACCCCCTCATTTTTGCGACTTACCCCCTCATTTTTCACCAATTTTGCAACTTGCATAGGCAATTTTGCAACTTACAGTGGGGATTTTGTGACTTACATTGGTGATTTTGCAACATCCCTTGCTTGGCAGTCCTGTCACCTGGCCGATTCGGCCAGGTTGGCCAGGTGTTGCGCATGTATGTGCAAAATTGGTGAAAAATGAAGGGGCAAGTTGCAAAAATGAAGGGGTAAGTTGCAAAAACAAGGGGGTAAGTTGCAAAAATGAGGAGGTAAGTCACAAAAATGAGCGGGTAAGTTGCAAAAACGAGGGGGTAAGTCGCAAAAATGAGGGGGTAAGTCACAAAAATGAGGAGGTAAGTTGCAAAACTGAGGGGGTAAGTCACAAAAACAAGGAGGTAAGTCACAAAAATGAGGGGGTAAGTCGCAAAAACGAGGGGGTAAGTTGCAAAATGGAGAAGAACTGGGAAGATTTAGGCAAAAATGGTTCGCGGGAACTTTTTTTGGTCCTTCGAACTTTGACCCAAAGTAAGTCACACATTTTTTTAAAACTAAGTTGCACTGGCCAACCAAATTTTTCAAGTTGTGCACCTATGCAATGGCAGATAGGTCAATTGTGGCAACTAACTATTTAGTAGCACTAGTAGACAATTAACTAATAGCTATGACTGATGGACTAGTCTTGAATCATATAATAACTGCACATTTTGTTTTTGGATATGCCTCCATCTAGCTATATAACTCAAGTTTGAAATACTAAGCAGTTGCAGATTTGCCCATATATCAAATGCTAACTTTTGATAAGCATCAAGTACAAAAAACAGGACATCTCAAAGGTTAGGTCAGTAAAATACTTCCTGATTTCTTATATCAATGAAACTGTACAAATTTCTTCTTTAGTACATTGTAAGTATAATTGTGAAGTTTGGGGTTCAAAATCTTATCCAAAGTGTACAACAGGTATGTTTACTTTTTTAGTGCTTTTTTATTAAAAAAGTCAAAAAGTTTTCTTAGAAAAATTCCAATTTTAATCGTGTTGAAAGTACCAATATATTTTGTATTGATGTATTATTTAAATTCTTTGTAATTTTGTTATCCAATAATTTATGTGAAGTATTCTATAATTTTATAGCACAATATTATTTTTTCTGTTTGTCAATAAGTTACTTTGGTTAAATTCACTCTTCTTAATTAGATTTTTTAATTTTTTTGGCACATTTTTAAGTGAATTATTTATCATTATTATTGACATTGTGCAAGCTCTCTTCTCTCCCTAAATTTCGTCTGCTTATCTATTTAATTATGGTTTATAACTTTTAAAAAATCTCTTTGCCTGTTAAAAATGCAATAGTTTGTAAGTTTATCCACTACTTTTTTTCAACACAGTTAAGCATCAAAGTGTAGCTATTATTTCAATTCTGTCATGAAGGAAAAATATAGAGACCCAATCTTCAATAGATCCCCAATGCCTCTATTGAAGATTAGGTCTATAAATTATGCAAGCTATGGGCTTCCTCACACCCTGGATGTGGGTTATGCTACCAACATAGTAGAGATAATATACAGACCCAATCTTCAATAGATCCCCATGCCTCAATTGAAGATTAGGTCTATAAATTATTTTAGCTACAGACTTTCCCCACCCTAAAACCCCCATTCCCCAGACCCTAGGTGTGGGTTTAAGCTACATGAAAATGGAGTAGAAAATTGAAATCAGCATGCCAAAAAACCACTATAGACATCAAAATTATGTTCCTATCAAAACTGGAAGTATTTTACCAACCTATTCTTCAAGAAGTCCAAAAAACATTCTATAGTCATTTTGATACCTAATTATTACTACCCTTTGTAGGTTGCCAAATAGCCTCTTAAGCTTGAATATAGAATCATATTTTTATTTTTTCTTTATAGTTGCTATTATCTTCTAGCTTGTAGGCTAAAATTAATAGCTGAAATTAATTTAGTTTCATAAAGTTTTGAATTTGTATATATTCTTTGAGTTGATATTTAATATCCTAAGAATATTATTAGGATGGATTATATATCACCTAGATAGAAATATAGCTTTTAATACTTATTAAAATGACCTTGGCTCTTAATATCTTGACAGTGTACTTTGTTGTTATTATTGTTAACATAAAATAGGCAGCCTCTTCTAACTAAACTTAAAAGCTAAGGCTTACTAACTTACAATCTAAACTTGCATTCAATGCACAAAATCAGCAATAAGTATTTATTTGTCTATAATAAAAATAACTATTATAATTATACAGGATTAAGATCAATGACAACAAAAAATTTGTCAAGAAAGGCCAAAATAAAGGAGAAATAGGCTATTTTGCCTTGAAAAAGGAAATGAAAGAGGGGATATCCAAATAAAGGAGAGTAAACAAAAATGAAGAAAAAAGGAAGACACATGCATCCTGTGTATTTGCCTGTATATTATATAGAATAGAAAATAAAAAGCCAAAGCTTATTGGCATGGACTTAAATATTGTTTTCATTATTCCCATAGACCCATATAAATAGTGTTTCTCTTATTTGCATAGATCCATCAATGGTGTTTGCATTATTTCCATAGATAAATCTATATAAGTAATATTTTACTTATTTGCATATATTGATCTATGCTATATATTTTTAGAGTAGTGATAGATCATATTAATAACAAATATATTTTACCTGATTGCCTTTCCTATTTTTTAACTAGTTCTAATGATCGCTTCTAGTGGCAAAGATTGACAAAAATTACCCAACAAATTTGATCATATCCTCTAAAGTAGAATATTTCTTGTTTCAAAAATCATTTGTTAAAAATTAAATCCTGTGTGCCAATTTGACCAAATTTAAATATAATTATTTTTACTTTGATGGGTATTTTCTATTGTAGCCATGGATACTTAAGGTATAAATTCTAAAAAGTGCTCATTTATACTGCTATAATTCTGCTATAATTCTGAAAAATTGCCTTATTATTCACAAATTAATAATTAATAGTATTTTTAGAATGTGGCACTTCCAATTTAATTTCTCTTATGTAGGCATATATCTATAAATATAGGCATACAATGTGATAAACAGTATAATAAAGTTCAAGCATAAAAAGGGGAAAGAAAAAAATTAAATGAAAAATAAAGGTACAAGGCAAAGTAAGCTAGCTCATAAAAGGAACAAGAAAAGGCCTAAAGAAATTGTATGAAATGGGAGGTATAGACAAAAGAAGAGTTCTATTACCAATTTTGCTTATAATGTATGAAGAATCCCCTAGATAGCAGTTTTGGCACCCATTGACAGCTAATTGTATTTCTGGTAAACAATTTTAGAATCTCCTGCTAAAAATTTGATATCCTCTAGTTAGTAGTCATAGTGCCCCTTATGATTTGGCCCCTTATTATAAATTGGTTGTCTCTATTCCTAGCAAAAGCTATCAAATTTGGCTACAAAGAGAAGCAGATAGTTGAGGTTAGTATTTTGAATTTTTATACAATGGTGCAAATAAAATGCCATATACTATTTTATTTTTTAATTACCTTTTAAATTTAAAAGTGTAAGTAAGATTTTGGCATATTAACAGTGCTTTTATGGTTTCATAATGCATTAGAATATCCATTTAAATAAAAAAATAGTCATAATTTGGTCCAATGGGCACATTGTGATTTAATTTCAAATGGATTAAAAAACTAAAGATGCTCTACTTAAGTAGATATAAAGTCACTTTTTGATCACTTTTGAGCAATAATGTTCTAAGCTTAGAAAGCTACTAAGTAATTTTAGTGACACTTTTTTCACAAAAGCAGTCCTTATTAATATAATATCTATAAATTTAAATTGATTAGAGATATTTAAAAAACTATAGAGAAATTTAAAATCTCCATTAATGCAATATCAAAACTTACAAGAGTTCAATATCTGGTTTGTACTACTAAATAAGCTATTGTAGTATATATTTCAATTGAATGATTTACATACCTTTTAGTTAGATAAAGTATATTTACCTGTAATAAGGTCTTGCCTCTAGGCAAAATTAAAAATATTACATTTTTAATGCCACTATTCTCTTGCATCATATAGTGCATATGTATTTTTCAACCTTGAGTTTATGCTTGGGATTTTATAATAAAGCAATTATAATAAAGTTTCATTGCTGCCCCTTTAATGAAGTTAAGATGGAAACTCTATTGATTTTATGGCATTTGTTTACTTGTTCAAAATAACAATGGCAATAATTTCCATTGCTTAACTGTTGCTTTGTGAATTATTTTCTATTGAATAAGCACTTTTCTAGCCTTCAATATTCATTATCTAATTATAGGTCTCTGTCCCTGAAGGGGTTGTGGAATTCCTTACAATTTAGATTTTCATCTTATAGTCAAAGATCACAAAACAAATTTTCGTACTGAATGTTGCACATTTAGATAATACAAATGTATAAATAGAGCCAATATATATTTATTAATATTATCATTATTATTATTATGTTACTCATTTGGGTCAGTAATCTAATGCGCACATGAAATGTTCTTAGCTAGTGGGAAAGTCCACCAGAGATGGAAATAAGTAGTTAGCAGTGTAAGAGCATAGAGTGGCGAAACTTCTTATTCGTCGACAGTGGCTATTCCTGTCTTATCCTATCTCCAACCATTTTCCAATTCTCCGCCCTCCCCATGCTGTTCTATTGGAGGCTGCAGCAGCTCCATCCGCGTCACTCTTATTCGTTTCTCTTCCTGTCTCTCGGCCCCTTTCCCTTCCCGGCTCCCCCGTTTCCTTATTTTCCTCCCTATCCCCTGTTGGGCCTTCTTAATCTGCAACGCCCGCATAGAAGCAGGAGTGCCTAGAGAAGGGGATGCGCTATTGGTAAGCAAGCGGGGAAAGAAATTTATAAAGAATGGGATAAAAATCGACTCGTCTGTTCTCGCGGTCGCGGCCTAGTTTGCATTGATCTAAAGTTTGCACTTAACCTAAATTCTCCACGATTGTGGATTTTTCTTTTGGTAAAAAATTTTTTTTGGGTATAAATTTTCTTCTATCTATTTATACTGCCTTCCTGCCTAGCATTGCTTGCTCGGTTTAATTTCAATTTCAGCTGGCGGAAACTGTCAAAGTTGGGGCGGCCGGCGGGCCCTACTGTTGTCCTAGGGTTCGTCGCTTGCGGCACGCCATCTAGCCGCAGTTGCTGCTGCTGCTGCTGCTGCTGGTTAGACTCTTCAGGCGTATCGGGTATTATTGCGGCGACCAGCCTAATTCCCACTGTTCATCAGTTTGACTCTTAGCCGGCGAGATTCTTATCCGGTATAGCCTATAATAAAGGTTTAAGCTATGGCCGCGGTAGCCGCTTGGCTGCCGTTCGCCAGGGCTGCGGCAATAAGCTGGGTGCCGGTGGCCCAGGGCCCCCCGATGCCCGCCGCCTCCAGCGCGCAACGAGGATCACAAATCCGACGAGAAACTCGTAATCAGCGTCTCCGGGCGCAAATTCGTCACCTGGCGCAACACGCTGGAGAAGTACCCGGACACCCTACTACGGCAGCGACGAGAAGGAAGTACTTCTACGACTGAGGACAGCAAGCAGTACTTTCTTTGACCGCGACCCGGACCTGTTCCGCCACATCCTGGCCTACTACCGCACCGGCCGCCTGCACTATCCCAAGAACGAGTGCATCACCGCCTACGACGAGGAGCTGGCCTTCTTTGGCATCATGCCGGACATCATGGGCGACTGCTGCTACGAGGACTACAGAGGACCGCAAGCGGGAGAATAACGAGCGCCTGTTTGACGGACAAAGACTCAGACGCTGAGAATGCACAGCACTACGAGAGAGAAACTCTGGCGAGCATTCGAGAATCCCCAGTCCTCAACCATAGCCTTTAGTAGTGTACTATGTGGACGGGTTTCTTCATTGCCGTGTCGGTTCTCGCCAACGTGTTCGAGACCGTCTCCCTGCGGTGTTGAGCCTGGCACCGTTTCTAGTTCCGGCCTGCGGCGAGCGCCTTCTCTGTGGCATTCTTCTGCTTGGACACCGCTTGCGTGCCTCATCTTCACCGTCGAGTACATCGCCAGATTGTACGCTGCTCCCTCAGAGGCTCAAGCACCTCCGAGCGGTGATGAGCGTCATCGACATAGTCGCCATCCTGCCCTACTACATTGGGCTGTTTATGCCGGACAATAAGGATCTTAGCGGCGCATTCGTCACCCTGAGGGTGTTTCGCGTGTTTCGAATCTTCAATTTTCCAGACACTCCCATGGGCCTAAGAATTCTTGGCTACACATTGAAATCTTGCGCCTCGGAATTAGGCTTCCTAATGACTATGGCCCGTCATTATATTTGCTACTATTATGTATTACGCTGAGAAGAATCAGCCTAAGACGGGTTCGTGTCTATACCAGCGGCACATTCTGGTACACCATTGTTACAGATGACGGACACTGGGGTAAGTGCTACTTAACTTTTGGTATCATGGTAATACATTCTACTTCAGGGGTCGGCAACCTCTGGCCCGCGAGGGCTTTCCATCTGACCTCAGACCCTTTAAAAGTTTACTATTGCAATCCAGGCCCACTCAAAGACAATGGTCTGAAATGCTTATTGAAGAGGACAATGCACATTATTCCCTCTCTTCTCACTTCTCTGCTGTCTCCTCTCTGCTCTCCCTCTCCTCTCCTCTCCTCTATACTCTCGTCTCGCTCTTCTGCTCTCTCCCTCTGCTCCTCTCCCCCCTGCTCTCTCTCATCTCCCTCCGCTCTCTCACTCTCTCTCCTCCCCTACCCCCCTCCTTTCCTTCTCGTCTCCCTCTGTTCCCTCTGAAAAAAAGTTGCCGGATCCCTGTTCTACTTGGTTAATGAGGTCTAGAATTCAGTAAATATTTTTCACCTATCTTATTAATTTACCAAGCTCCAACTGAAATGAACGGTAGAGTGCGTCTCCAGATTATCAAAAAGGATTCTAGTCTAGTATTTAAGAATTATAGTAGATTTTCGTTTTTTCGCCTGGGGAACCCATTGGCCACTCAGTCGATTGATGTATTGGAATTGAAGGGCCCAGAATTTAATGGGTTTTGGTCTGTCTGCGCTACTCTGCGACTCATGTTGTTTTTTTTCTCTAGGCCTGGGACTTCGTTTAAACAGTCCATTTTTTTACTAAACAGGCTTCACCCCCTGCCTTTAGTTGCTCCTCCTACCTTGCGGAAGCTGGGAGTACAATATTTTGTTAATCGAGTTGGCTTCAAACATTTTTTTCATCAGCTTAATCAATTGGCCAGGCCGCTGTGTCAGATGCGTTAAATAAAACAAACATTTGAATCGAATAATATAGCAAGGAGCCTAGTGTCTGTTTTGATATTTCAATAGCGGGTGCAAAAACTCGAACACCCACGGCCTTGCGGTCGTAAGTCAGGCGCCATAACCTCTAGGCTACAGCTCCTCAGTTAATAGCTAGCTTTAGGTTCACGCTTCCTATATAGGGCTTTGCCTCTGAATAGATATCGCTAACCTAGCCATTGTAGGCGTAACTATACAGTATTAATGTGTTTGCTTCCCCTATCCCAGCTCTACTTATTCCGTCATTATTCATTCATTCATTCATTTCATTCATTCATTCATTGTTCTCATTGAACCAGTGTAGAGCTACAGGGTGATTGAAATTTTTCCTCCTAGACTGCAGATTCATGAGCAACGTGAGGAAGCGGTGAACTCTTAACAGAGTGGGCTGCTAGCCTGTCGGGATAGTGCGAATTATTTACAAGCTGTGCTACGCCTTAGGCCCCAGCCTGCCTTCTACATTGTCCTTACATCATTTGCCTGTTACTAGGGCAGGGTGCGTGATCAACAATGGCTGTCCGATTATGCAGTAGTCAAGTCTCATCACTCATCAAATGATTATATAGAATTAGCCATTCTAGAATTTAGAATGGGTGCATCAAATACCACTAAGCACTGACGCTGTATCACAAAAAAGCTTTGATTGGTTAAATAAGGTTACCACCTAGATTGTGTCCAACTTTCTGGCATACAGTTCCAATATCTTCACTTATATTTAGCCATGTTGTTCTTTTCTCTTTTGAAGCATGGCCTATTAATTGAATAACGGCTACATGGACGCAACACTCTGCATGTCCGTAAATTATCAGATCAGCAATTTCCTGCTTTTCTTCTATTCCTTTCTTGGTGGCGGGAATTCAGCATGACTGGCAACTTAACGCAGCTGGCATCTAATTAACAACAGCTGCCTTTTCCCTTAGCTAACTAGCTTTAAATGCTACTCTTTTGTCTTAGAAAGAGTCAATCAAGTCCAACTGTTGCCATACTCACGTAGCCTTTAATTCTTATTGCAAAATTTTTCCAATTGCTACAATTGCTTTGAGTTAACAGTAACAATATGATAATTGATAATCAATCCATCAAACAAATGCAAATTAGGCATCTCTATGTGCGTATAACCTCTCGTGGTGTAAATTTAGTTTCTGAAAAAAGAAAGTATTACGATTATTACTTCTAGGCGTCCATGACAACATAGGAATGACCACACATATCCGTTTCGAAGTATCAGCTTTCGACGCCACATTCAAACGAAAGCATCCAGAGATGAAAATAAGCGAAAGTGAAGTTCCGAGAAAGTGAAACGCCCCCCAAAAAAATCTATCTTAGCTACAAATAAGAAAAAATTGTTTCGCACGCTGGGTAGGCGTGCTCAGCGACACCAAGTATCGAGACAGAAATCCAATCGGCCCCTGGTTGTCAGCCTACAAGACTGTAATTTGCATGTCTGCACTTCCTTTCTCTGTCGCTGTCTGTTCTCTCCTCTTGGTGCTGTCTCATCGCCGTTGCGCATGGCCTGCGCCTGACATACGATAGAAAATTTAATATGGATATAATTTTTTTTCTGGAGATCGGCCATGCAGCGAACAGTGTTTAGCAGCTGAAGCAAATTGTGCAGCCGAATCGGCCAGCTCCCGGGCGCTTGTGTGCTGCGACCCTGGGCGAGAAAAAAATGAATTATCATTCGGATATTGTATGACATTCTAGGCAGCCCATCTGCTTTAGTGCGTGCTTCGGTTGACTGCTGGGTGACCCGATTATTCGGGTGACAAAAATTCGATTTTTAATGCTCTCACCAATTTTAGACGCTTTAGATCCTGGCTTGCTGATTTTGCTTTGCCCATGGTTTCTGCCATCTCTCCTTGCTGCTGTTCTTCTGAGGATTTCCGTTGTTGCGACTTCAGTCAATGAAGGGCGCTTTGGATGCTTTTTCGCGTTGAAAAAAAAACGGTTATTATACAGAAGAAACAAATAGTTAAAGACAATCAATGTACTAAGACATCGACTTTACGCTAGTCTCCAGTCGTTTGAATGCTCGAAGTTGAGCAAAAAATGCGAAACGCTTCGTCGGTACATAGCTTATGTACTCGTTATCTGATTAGGTGTCATGTCTTGTCTTGGATTGAATTTAGAGCACAAGTTTTTTCTTTCTGCTTACAAGGAGTAAAAAAAGTCAAAGTCAAAGACGAGGACACTTGTGTGGCTGCTAATGTTTACTTGCGCTTCAAATCACGGCACTTGGATGAAAAAAGAGAAAGCAAACAACATAATTGTCTTGTGCCTATAAGACAGCAGTGTACTTAAGCGTCTCAAAGAACGAATATTGAGCTCTTTGCAACCCACCATGATTTTATTGCTATAAGACAGCAGTGTACTTGAGCGTCTCAAAGAACGAATATTGAGCTCTTTGCAACCCACCATGATTCTATTGCCTATAAGACAGCAGTGTACTTAAGCGTCTCAAAGAACGAATATTGAGCTCTTTGCAACCCACCATGATTTTATTGCCTATAAGACAGCAGTGTACTTAAGCGTCTCAAAGAACGAATATTGAGCTCCTTGCAACCCACTCTATGATTTTATTGCCTATAAGACAGCAGTGTACTTAAGCGTCTCAAAGAACGAATATTGAGCTCTTTGCAACCCACAGATTATTCATTTGCCTATAAGACAGCAGTGTACTTAAGCGTCTCAAAGAACGAATATTGAGCTCTTTGCAACCCACTCTATGATTTTATTGCCTATAAGACAGCAGTGTACTAAGCGTCTCAAAGAACGAATATTGAGCTCTTTGCAACCCACCATGATTCTATTGCCTATAAGACAGCAGTGTACTTAAGCGTCTCAAAGAACGAATATTGAGCTCCTTGCAACCCACTCTATGATTTTATTGCCTATAAGACAGCAGTGTACTTAAGCGTCTCAAAGAACGAATATTGAGCTCTTTGCAACCCACCATGATTCTATGCCTATAAGACAGCAGTGTACTTAAGCGTCTCAAAGAACGAATATTGAGCTCCTTGCAACCACTCTATGATTTTATTGCTATAAGACAGCAGTTTATTAAGCGTCTCAAAGAACGAATATTGAGCTCCTTGCAACCCACTCTATGATTTTGGTGCTTATAAGACAGCAGTGTACATAGTGTTTCAAAGAAATGAAATTAATGAACGAAAATGATTCTGGTACTTTTTTCGAACGTATGACAGCTCTGTAATGAATTCCCCTTATTCAAAACAGCGATCCAATTTGTTTCATTTGATAATCTGTATGTCTTGGAAATAAGTTTTTATTATAATAAAGTAAATTAAGGAGAATTACAAAATATGTTTATAATGGTAGAAAAACCAGTCTGGCAATACTGGGAGTACGTAATTGTTTTTGGTCGGCTCCCATGGCTCCTCCAGCTATGTTTCTGTCTTTTTATTTCGTCTCTGTGTCTGTCCTTCTCAATAAATATTGCATAGGGTTGTTGCTGCAGGGAATCGG
>CATNEM010000250.1:105000-157928 GCA_950096795.1 Macrostomum cliftonense | reverse complement strand
CAATCAATCGGTCCGATTCTTGCTTAGTGAGTTCTACCCACAGTGGGTAAAAGCCAAGCGATGAGCTCCAACTTCTACGAGCTGTTCATGTGCTCCCTGCTGACCGAGTGCAGCAACGCCACCAGCCTCAATAGTCGCAACCAGACGGCCAGAATGGCTCAGAATGTGTCCGGCGCTTTGTCCGGCAGCGACGCCGTGTGCCCCGGCTGCCAGCTCTTCTACCTGGTGGCCACTCCGCTAATTGTTATCCTAGGCTGCGTTGGCAACATCCTATGCATCAAGGTGTTCACCCGGCGCCGGTTTCACAATCAGAGCGCCAGCGTTTTCTTTGCCTTCTTGTCTGGCGCCGACCTGCTGGTGTTGTTGTTCTACGTTGTGCCCGAGTGGCTGCAGCGCCAGAACTTCCTGCCCATGGAGCTTAAAAACTGGCTGAATCTGCAGATCGTCTGCCAGGCCCAGCTCTTCTTCTCTTACTCGTTCCGCCTCGTGTCCGTCTGGATGCTCGTCACCTCCACGGTGGAGCGGTTCGTTGGTGAGTGCCTGTGTGTGTACCTGTCTGTCTCTGTCCGTCTGTCTGTCTGTCTGTCTGTCTGTTCTGCCTGTCTGTCTGCCTGCCTGTCTGTCTGTCTGTCTGTCTGTCTCAGTCTGTCTGTCTGTCTCAGTCTGTCTGTCCGTCTCAGTCTGTCCTGTCTGTCTCAGTCTGTCTGTCTGTCTGTCTGCCTGCCTGTCTGTCTGTCTGTCCTGTCTGTCTCAGTCTGTCTGTCTGTCTGTCTTGTCTGTCTGTCTCGTGTCTGTCTGTCTGTCTGTCTGTGTGTCTGTCTGTGTCCTGTGTGTCGGTCTGTCTGTCTGTCTGTGCTGCCTGCCTGCCTGTCTGTCTGTCTGTCTGTCTGTCTCAGTCTGTCTGTCTGTCTGTCTGTCTGTGTGTCTGTCTGTCTGGTGTGTGTCTGTCTGTCTGTGTGTCTGTCTGTCTGTCTGTCTGTCTGTCCTGCCCTGCCTGTCTGCCTGCCTGTCTGTTATGGTGCTGTCTGGTCTGTCTGTCCTGTCCGCTCTGTCTGCCTGCCTGTCTTGTGATGTCTGTCTGTGCTGTCTGTCTGTCTGGATGTCTGTCTGTCTGTCTGTGCTGTCTGTATGTGCATGTCTGTCTGTCTGTCTGTCTGTGTTCTGTCTGTCTGTCTGTCTGTCTGTCTGTGTGTCTGTCTGTCTGTCTGTCTGCTTCTGAGTTATGTCTGATTTTTACAGTGATTGTTATTCTGACCGGTGCCCCAAGCAGTCACATTAGACTTTTAATTAAAATCCACACAGCGTGTTGTCTGATATTTTTCTCAATTAATAATTTAATTCCGAATTAGTTTGTAAGCGTTCTCTGTTTAATTACTAATCTGTGACTTTCTCCTCGGCAAAGAATATAGTAGTAGCTAGTGGTAGCAAACTTCACTATGGCCTACGCATAGCCGGGCACTAAATAAGATTTCATGAGACTTTAATGCAGATTTTTTTTCAGCCAATTTGCTCCGCGCGATACTTACTTAATTTGGACTTTACCGATGGTAGGGCGACCCGGTTTATTGCATGCGGGCCTGTCGCCCACCCCCTTATTTTATTATCTTCTCTGCGTTCGTTCTTGTTTGTCTAATGCAAGCCAATTTATTGTTTCGCCATACAGGATCCCTACAGTCTTTTGGTCTGTCTGCACTGTACCACTCTGGCTGAAAGAAAGCTAGTGATTTCTCAAGCTCGCGTGACCGACTGCCGGCAAATTATTTTGCTCTAGGCATCTGTCTCTGTCTCCTGAGAGCACCGCTCGCCAGGGACCACCCCGTGGGACCATCTGGACTGGAAGCAAAACTAGCCTTTTGATAAAAAGCCGGATCTTCATTCTTCATTCTTTTAATTCCTCAGAAAGTAAAAGAAGCTTGAATTATTCAACTTTAGATCAGTAGTTAATTCTTATGTCTGTCTGAGTTTTTCTGTCCACCTGTCTAGCTTGCCTGTCTATGTTCTACTGCTCCGGCTTCAGTCCAGCTGATTCCCCGAGGAGGTCCCTGGCTTCACTACCGCCACTCTCTCTCCCTCTCTGTCTTTGTCTTCTAGCTAGATGCATTTCCTGTATTGGCCGGCTTTCTCTTTAACCTGCAGGCCGTCCCGTCATCTCCCCCCTGTGTGCTGGTCATGCAAATCAGCCGCCGCACTGCTTATTGCCAGCCTCTGTCAGTCCTCTCTTCATCAATCTTATCCAACTGAGATTGTCACGGTTTATTATTGCTGACTGACTGTAGCCTTGGTTATTTCAACGCGGTTATTTCTCTCTCTTCCGTTCTTGCCTCATTCATTTATTTTCTGTTAGAATTTTAAAAAAGAAACAAGACGGCTTGAGGTGCATAGAGAGGCTTGGCTTTTATAGCTCAAAGCAGTTCCGGTGAGCCGCAAGTAGGGGTAGACTGGCTGGAACTGGGACACCAGACATCACTGTCGGATGGAGAGGAAGCTGCTAGGAAACAGCTATATGCTTGAGTTGAATATTAGGGACTATATATGCCTGGGATCCGAATCTCATATCTGTGAGCGTTGGACTTCATTATCCCTTCCTTCCGGCGGCGCTGATTCTTTTCTTTTCACCTGGCTTCTTTGCTTTCTAATCTAAGCCCTGCCTTACACAGCGTAGTAATATAGTTTTTTTTACATCCTTTAACTTAATAGCCAATACTTTATAAAAGCAATTGCGGCAGCTTAGTTGAATCTCAGTGCATATTTATGCTACTTATTTTCATTTCCTCTTTGATATTAACATAGGAGATTTTGGCGCCGTTTAGGAAGCGTCACTTAGGGCGCCTTTTAGGGAGCGTCACTTATGCCGCCGTTTAGGAAGCGTAACTTAGGCGCCCTTTAGGAAGCGTCACTTAGGGCGCCGTTTAGGGAGCGTCATTTTTGGCGCCGCATTCTAGCATCGCGTTTGAGGGGTTGCCATCACAACAGTTAAAAAATGCTTCCTATGCTTCCTTGTCTTCCCAACTTTAAGCCTCCAAAGCACTAATCATTCATTTATGCAAAAAACAGAGCGGTTAACAACCCCTGCACTAATTAAAAATGTTTAATTAGTGCGACATTGGTTAGGCAGAGATCGCAATAGCTACTGCGGGTAATTGTTTCCTTTCTAGCTTTTGGCTATTCTAAACGGCCAGGGTACTCATCGACAATTAGATAATTATACTTAACGGGACTAATTTTAAGCAAGCAGCATAGAGAGATAATGAAATCGATAGCTATTGGTTCTCTAAACTATAAATATTTTTAATTAGAAATTTTTGAGAATTTTTTAGAAATTAGAGACATTGAATCAGGTAGAGGAGAGACATTGAATGGGGGTGGGGAAGAGACACGGAATGGGGGTGGGGAAGAGACACGGGAATGGGGGTGGGGGAGACACGGAATGGGGAGAGACACGTAATGGGGGTGGGGGAGAGACACGGAATGGGGGTGGGGGGAGACACCGAATGGGGGTGGGGAGAGACACGAATGAGGGTGGGGGAGACACGGAATGGGGGAGAGACATGGAATGGGGAGAGGAGGAACACGGAATGGGGGTGGGTGGAGAGAACGAAGGGAGGAATGGGGGGTTGGGGGGAGACACGGAATGGGGGTGGGAGAGAGGCATGGAATGGGGTGTGGGGAGAGACACGGAATGAGGGTGTGGGAGAGACACGGAATGGGGTGGTGGAGAGACACGGGAATGGGGGTGGGGGAGAGACACGGAATAGAGGGTGGGTGGGAGACACGGAATGGGGGTGGGAGAGAGACATGAATGGGGGTGGGGCAATCCTAGAGGGCGAGATACTCAAATTTCCAAGTGCTGAGGATTGAACGGACAAGGAATCATTTAAAATAATAAAATTGGCATGTAAATGCAATTTTTTATGCAATTATAAAACACACATAGTTAAGCAATGAGAGGGTAAAAAGCATTAGAAATGATAAGGGAAGTTTGAAGTATATTTGGAATAATAAGGGCTAGAGTATAAAAACACTCAAAATGATGATGTTCACTTGAAAATTAATATTGCAATAATTATGGGAGGGTAAATCACATTGACCCTTAACTAAATGCCATAAAAGTAAAACAGACACACGCGCTCAAGAATGATGACACCATAAGGTTAAAACAGGCGAGCAGTGGGCTGCGTGCTGTAAATGAAGCCAGCTTTCATCACTCAATAGTCCTCGCCGGCTGTGACCCGAACGGCGAAACTCAGCCAGGGGAAATTATTGCTATTTGCTCAAGCCAGCCATCCACATAGGCCGATTTAAGTGTAGCTGTAGAGGCTCGTGCAGTCGCGGACCGCGTTCAGAATTTCTGAATAGTTCTTGAAACTGCGCGCGCTCTCTCGCCACAGGAGAGGGAGAGGGAGAAAGTGATGTTGCTTCCAGTTCAGAGAACTTGGAATGCGGAAGGGAGGGAAGAGAAACTGGAGGCCGAGCAGTGGAATCCCCGAGCCTAAATGGGGAGCAGAAGAAGCCAGTCCTGTGTGACCTACTCGACTGCACAAGTCTAGAGGCCGATCCGTGATTGACTTTGGCAATCATTTATGACCAAAACAGGCCTTATCTTGTCCTAGGCGCATCGCCAAATGTCCTTTTAGCTGGCGGAATTAAATTGGCAAAATTGAGCCGCATGTTAATCAGCTATCGCTGCTACTGCTAGCAATTATTATTTGTTTTGATTCCGATAGATTAGAAAAAACGAAAAGCGTCCTTGCTCGGTGCAAAATCTGACACCTGCAGCACCCACTGTCTCAATTGAAACCATGATACCCTCTCTCCAAATTAGAAATGGAATAAAACTAGTCGGTATTCATTTACATCCGTTTCTGTTAAAATTAATTTCAGTTTGGTGGTAAAATTTTCTGTAACTTAATTGAAATTTAATACAGTTTCTAATTTGGACAGATCCCTATCTGGAACAGCATAGAAATCGAATAGATGTTAATCCGAATCGCGTATTAATAACAAACACTCGTCTAGGTCAATATCCTAGAAATTTGTGGCACTAACTGACCAAAACTATCCAACACAAGTGATCCAAAAATATATCGACATGCAATTTTGTGTCTCGAGTGGATTTATTATTGAATCCGGGCAAGTAGATGTAGCAATCAAATGTTAATTTTTGTTGCTCCCTTTCAGCTGTGGTTCAGTTTGTGAAGTAATTTTACGACCCCTAGGTTACAGAGTTAATCAAGTATTGCTTCTGGTTTCCACTATCGTAGGAGTAATGCAGGGAAAAAACAATTTGGTTAGAAATCTCGATTGTCTCTGATCTATGTAAATCGCACTTAAGAGCCATTTAAAAAAATAGAGTAAAATCAGTTCAGCACTCCCGAACCAAATTATTCCAATCACGAAGGTTAAATAATTGAATAGGCTTTTATTTTGGCCACACCTGAAAGTATTGTGCACAAGCACCCCCGGTTTGGAAATCTCTTAATCTCTGGCACCCCTTAATCCTCTCAAATAAGCCATATGGCATTCTCAGTCTATTTCTTCTAGCAACCCTTCATCGATTTCCTTTCCACCTTCCTGCCGTGCAGCACAGAGGAACAGATGGCTTATCGTGGTGGCACAGGTTTGGGGGGTGTTGGGAGCCAGTGTTAATCTGCCCAGCTTAATGCTGCGGAAGGAAGATGAGGACACACATAGCGTGCCGGGGCGCTGGGAAGCAGCGGGGTTTTGACAGCGCATTCAAATAAATTTCTTGCGTCGCTCAAGCCGGTTTTTTCCGCTAGGCTGGCTGCGTCAGATTAGGCGAAAGAAACAGAGGAAGCAACGATTGGAACATTGTTTACTAACGGCTTAGTGATTGCTTTCGAGCGTTGGGGGGGGGCGCACTTGTTGATAGTCAACGTAATCAGAAAATCTAAAACCTCTGCTGGCCTTTCGATTCTTATTTAATACTTGGGCTCTACAGGATTTTAAACGAAAGTTCTGTGCAATTTCTGACTCGCTCAGCTAGAATTCTTGTGTAATTCGTCCCCAGTTTTACCGTACTCTGCCTCTCACTCTTTCCCCCCTTGTCTTGGTACGAATGTGTGTGCGTCTGCTTTCCTTTCCTTCTCTGGGGTTCTGATTGGCTGTGCGTGCGCACCACACCTCATTTTCTCTACCCCCACCCTATTTAGTTAATTAGACATTTATCTTGGACTTCAACACCCTGAGCAAGTATTTATTAGTTATAAGGACGGCTCTGAAGATTCGTTCACACTGCCATCGAATGAGTGAATTTTCGCGTTCATTTCCGGTGCTTGATCAAATGAATGGTCAGAGAACTCGGTGTACATTCGTGTGATTTCGCGCGAAGGCTCCCTTCACACTGCCGGCCACCAAATTACACGAATATACACCGAGTTCTTTGACCATTCATTTGATCAGCACGGGAAATTTACGCAAAATTCAACTCATTTGGTGGCGGTTGTGAATGAGCCTCTAAATTTTACTCTCTGTAGAGAGAGAATTTTATGTCGGCGATTTATTATATTAGTTAATTGTTAGAACAATTGCGAAAAGATCCCCTCATGGGCGAATCTTGCGTTAATCGGCAATGTGTTAAAACTCATCCTAAAACATCCCATGCTCACAGACCTGACGAAACCTCCTCCTTGCCTAGGTGTCCGCTATCCCCTGCTGCGCCGGCGCATCTGTACAATGCGCAACGCCAGGCGCATCATATTCATCCTGGTGACCATCAGCTACGCCCTCTGCCTGTGGAAGCCGTTCATGTCGGCGCCGCGTCAGGCCAGCGACAATGCCAGCGTCTGCCTATCCAAAACTGACGACCGAGTCCCTTGTGTTCGCCACTGACGCCGTCTACGCCGCCCTACTAACTGTCATCCCGTCGGCCATCATCTTTGTGTTCAACGCGTTGATTGCTCGCCAATTGCTGGTTTTCCGTCATCGATCGGCTAGTGTTGCCAGCGGTGGAAACAGCGGCAACAGCGGCGGCGGGTGTACAGAGCGAGCCAATCATGACGTGGCCGGCCAGCAGTTCGCCTGCCTGTTAGTGCTCGTTTCAAGCGCTTTCTCTGCTGCTCACCTGCCCGTACTACGCAGTCTGGCTTGCCAGCTTCGTCATCAAGTTCAAACTGATGCGCAGCGTGTCAACCACGGGGCGTCTACGATCTCACTGACAGCGGCGACGGTATCCGTCAGGGCCACTACGATAGCGCGCTGACGGTTACGCGCACAATTTACTACTTGACCTACAGCGTCAACTTTTTCCTTTATTCATACGCTAGCGCGTATTTTCGAACGGAAATGAAACGAATGTTCACGGTGAAGCAGACCAGAGATCGGGCCAGGCGCTTCTATCTGCATCATCACCAGGGCAGCCAGCTGCAGCAGCACCAGCAGCAGCAGCAGCAGCAGCTGCAGCAGAAGAATTCCAATCGGATAACTTCAGCTGCCGGCGCTTCAGCGAATGGCGTCGGCCAAAGTGGCTTCAACGGCCGGCTTCGCTTCACAATGAGCCGGCCCAGCAGCAGTTGCGATCCGAGCTCCTATCCGGGACTGCTTGATCGTTACAAGAAGATGACAATCAAACGGATGCCAACAATGCGAAAGCCGGCGGAGCCAAAGCAGCAGCAGCAGCAGCAGCAGCAGCAGCAGCAGCAACAACAACAACAACAGGAGCAGCAGCAGCAACAACAGGAGCAACAGCAGAAGCCGATTCAGCAACAAGAACAATCCCCGAATGCGTTAAATAAACAAAATCAGAAGCTAAAGAAGAAGACGCACAAGCAGAACCAGCTAACAGAGGTGGTAAAAGCCGACATGCACAGCTGCCATCCCATTGAAGAGGCCAGTGGCTAAACTGAAATCACAGTCTCGACATAAATTGTCTTTTGATAGAGAGATGACCACATTATTGGGTTGATTTATTGATAACAACAAAAATATTGATTGCGTAAATTGCTGTTGTCTTTTTCCTTGCTCTTATAGCTAGGTTTGTTCGCACGTCTATTTTTTACGCAGCTAGCCAGTAAATAAATATAGGGGAGTTTGTAGCCTAGTGGCTAGGGTGCCTGCCTCATTACCGGAGGGTCGTGGGTTCGAGTCACGGCCCTAGGAGACAATTTGTGCCCTTGAGCAAGGCACTTTAATCCTGCATTGCTGCAGTCTACCGTACCAGTTTGAGCTGGGTAAATTTAGAGTGGGGTTGCAGCCCTCCAGCCTGTCAGGCTGAAAGCCGCGCAACTATCTGCGGCTGTGCCGTGGGCTGTACATCTGATCGAAAGATCAGGTATCTAAATTTATTTATTATTTACTAGTAAATAAAAAAGAACAATTTTTTCTTGCCCTCTCCGCTAACACAGTTTTTGTTGAGCTTATACCCGTTAGCAACAGCCCCCCCCTAAATTTGTCGTGTCAATCCGAAAATTAACGCCCTAATCAGCTTAGATATTCAAGCAGTAACATTTCTTGCTGATTGAATTAGACTTTAATCAATGCTAATTAAACCAGACGATGCGTTATTTTTATAATAGGAGATTTCTTTTAGGATCCGTTTCTCTAATAACTTTCTCCATTTCCCTTTACTTTCTATGTCCATATTTTTTTCCTTGATTGTTATTTTATTATAATTTGTCGTTTATTATTTTAGCGTAAAAAAGCACAAAAACGATTTATTTGAGTAAACATTTTTGTTGACAATTACTATAATTTAATTCATTCAACCAAATCATAAAATTGATTTTCATTTTTGTCGGTGCACGTGTGTTATTAGATTAACATTACATTGTCAATGTGAATTGACACCATGTACTATTTGTATTGGAATTAACAAGCATCCGTGTTGTGTTGGTGGACCTAAATATTGTTTTTTTAACCAAATTTGTTGTGCGTAAATCTAAATAAATAAATTTAGAAGAGCAAATCAATAATTTATCTAGATGTCTTGCCGCAGTGCGATCAAATACCTTGTTTCAAACAGAATTTGTTTGTTTTTTAAGACTAGAAAGTTCTGATTGCTTAAGTTTTGCAATTAGCTAAAAACCTCGAAATAAAACACCAATGTGAGCAGCTCATAAACAGTTTTGCTCAAAAATTAGCTCTGAAATTTCGTAGAAAAAATTGTGTCTAATTAAAATGTCAATTGTACACTGAGCATTAGGATTGTTGCTTTCCAAATAATGGATATAAAATCCAATAGCTTCTTGTCGTTTGCTTCGTAACGTCCTACTGCCGAGCCACTAACTGAATCTATCTTAACTTCTGCTAGTCGAACATTTATTATAGATTGTTAAGTGTTCATAAGATTCCAGTATCTTGCTAATTTTTTTGCAGAATTGCAGGTCAAAACAAGTGCTATCAGTGTCTGCCTGCCTGTCTGCCTGCCTGTCTGTCTGTCTGTCTGTCTGTCTGCCTGCCTGTCTGTCTGTCTGTCTGTCTGTCTGTTTGTCTGTCTGCCTGCCTGTCTGCCTGCCTGTCTGCCTGCCTGTCTGTCTGTCTGTCTGTCTGTCTGTTTGTCTGTCTGTCTGTGTGTCTGCCTGCCTGTCTGCCTATCTGTCTGTCTGTCTGTCTGTCTGCCCGCCTGTCTGCCTGCCTATCTACCTGCCTGTCTGTCTGCCTGCCTGTCTGTCTGCCTGCCTGCCTGTCTGTCCGTCTGTCTTTCTGCCTGTCTGTCCGTCTGTCTGTCTGCCTGTCTGTCTATCTGTCTGTCTGTCTGTCTGTCTGCCTGCCTGCCTGTCTGTCTGTCTGCCTGTCTGTCCGTCTGTCTTTCTGCCTGTCTGTCTGTCTGTCTGTCTGTCTGTCTATCTATCTATCTGTCTGTCTGTCTGTCTGCCTGCCTGTCTCTCTGTCTGTCTGTCTGCGTGTCTGTCTGTCTGTCTGTCTGTCTGTCTATCTATCTGTCTGTCTGCCTGTCTGTCTGTCTGCCTGCCTGTCTCTCTGTCTGTATGTGTGCCTGCCTGTCTGCCTGCCTGCCTGTCCGTTGTCTGTGTGTCTTTTCAGACTCAAAATAGTCAATGTTTTCATGTTTTTATAAACAAATGCTCATAACTCAAATGGAAAAAATGAAGCTTATGAGGCGGACAAGGCAAATGGAAATAATTGGCTTTTAGAAGTGACACAATAATTAATATCGCGACAGCTATAATGAAGCCAATCAGACACTGTTATATATTGATATATAGATGTATAGTTAATAGAATAGTGTGTATTGCAATGGCCACAAATAAAAGACACAGCAGTAGTAGAGGAGACTCGATCGTACATCAATTTAAAGAGCTAAAAAGCTAAGAGTTAAGTGAGAAAAAAATCCGCCGAAAATGAAGGACCCGAAACCTCCGACTGTGCATGCTTAGCTTAGCTTAGTTTTAGCGTTTTGGGATGCTTTTTTAGTGAAACAGAATGGCGATCAAAAAATGCACGACGCTGTGAGGATTAAAAGAGAATTAAAAAAAGAAACAAACAAAACATTACACGCACATGACAGATGAACGGAGTGATTAACTATTTGAAATTCGAAAATAATTGCCAACGAATTAAAAAAAACAAACAAGAAAAGCCAAACCGACCAAACTAGTCAAAACCGACAAGCATCGATAGCGACACTTTTAACACGCACGATGCAGAACAGAATAGCTTGCGTTAGTAAATTCAGTGAGTTAGTGATACGTATGACCTTATGAGCAAATTATTGGAGTAAGGCTGACTCCAGTGACAACTGTTTACCGCAGACTTTCCTAGATTGATTGATTTGTTTCCTTTATTTAGAAGCCAGAGCATTCTCATGTTAAGGAGCATTCGCTAACTGAAGGAGGTCACGTGACCCTCTTAGGAGCTTTCACTAACTGAAGGAGGTCAGTTGACCCTCTTAGGAGCATTCACTAACTGAAGGAGGTCAGTTGACCCTCTTAGGAGCATTCACTAACTGAAGGAGGTCAGTTGACCCTCTTAGGAGCATTCACTAACTGAAGGAGGTCAGTTGACCCTCTTAGGAGCATTCACTAACTGAAGGAGGTCAGTTGACCCTCTTAGGAGCATTCACTAACTGAAGGAGGTCAGTTGACCCTCTTAGGAGCATTCACTAACTGAAGGAGGTCAGTTGACCCTCTTAGGAGCATTCACTAACTGAAGGAGGTCAGTTGACCCTCTTAGGAGCATTCACTAACTGAAGGAGGTCAGTTGACCCTCTTAGGAGCATTCACTAACTGAAGGAGGTCAGTTGACCCTCTTAGGAGCATTCACTAACTGAAGGAGGTCAGTTGACCCTCTTAGGAGCATTCACTAACTGAAGGAGGTCAGTTGACCCTCTTAGGAGCATTCACTAACTGAAGGAGGTCAGTTGACCCTCTTAGGAGCATTCACTAACTGAAGGAGGTCAGTTGACCCTCTTAGGAGCATTCACTAACTGAAGGAGGTCAGTTGACCCTCTTAGGAGCATTCGCTAACTGAAGGAGGTCAGTTGACCCTCTTAGGAGCATTCGCTAACTGAAGGAGGTCAGTTGACCCTCTTAGGAGCATTCGCTAACTGAAGGTTACATGAACCTGTTGGGAGCATTTATCGCCAACTAAAGAAGGTCAGTTGACCCTATTTAAAGCATTAGCTAACTAAAGGAAGTCAGGCAATCCTAACCCAAATTTCATTATTGATAGTTTTTGTCCAGCGAATCACTGAAAGCAACAAATAAAATAATAACGAAGAAGCCTCTTTGGAAAGTAGCTAATTATTGTAAATAAAGTATGATATGATGGCAACAGAAACAGACAGACAAGATAGAATTGGTCACGCTAGCTCAATATACACACCGAATCTGTATTGTCAATAGGGACAAAAAAAATCTTATAATTTTATAATAATCATATTGGACCAGACCAGAGATAACTTTGACCAACAAAGAAAAAAACGAGAACAAAAAAAATACTGAAAACCATACCGGAAAATTACGGCCTTATTATCCTCATTACGCTTATACCAATATTACCGATAATTAAAAGCAGAACGAAACACAGAACAAGAAAAAGCACACACACACAAACAAGACACCCGCAATATACAATTGAAGTGATAAATAGTCTGCCAACACAGAATATATCCATATAGGATTGTTTTTTGTTTAAAATGAATTTTTTTAAAAATAAAATAAAATAAACAATAAAAACTATGCATAAATAGCTATAACAGACGAAGCCCGCAAAAGACAAATCAAGGCTTACCATAAAAGTATAAGATAAATTGAACAAAAAAAATCTCTACAACAGTAAAGCGACTGCTCTCTTTAAAAAGAACAACAAAAAACAAAAATTAAAAAATCAAAAAGGGGGATATTTGCTTGCTCCACAAATACATATATACGTGTAATATAATCTGTTTTCTTTACAAATAATTTGATTGAGACAGACGGACAAACAGACGGACAAAGAACAATAGTATACATATTGACGAATACACAGCTATAATATATATATATATAAGTCTGTCTGTTCGCAATCTTAAAATCTCTAAAAAAATCTTTAATGCTGCATTTATCACCACGCTCAAAAACAGCAAGATAAAAATGACACGATAAACTTTGCGCACACAGTTCATCAAGGGCCAAGCCAGATCATTGGAGGAACGCCACGTGTATTCATTCGGTGTTAGGTCAAGTGAGGTCATTGAGGGTAGGTCACATGAGGTCATTGAGGGTAGGTCACATGAGGTCATTGAGGGTAGGTCAAGTGAGGTCATTGAGGGTAGGTCACGTGAGGTCATTGAGGGTGGGTCACATGAGGTCATAGAGGGTGGGTCACATGAGGTCATAGAGGGTGGGTCAAGTGAGGTCATAGAGGGTGGGTCAAGTGAGGTCATAGAGGGTGGGTCAAGTGAGGTCATAGAGGGTGGGTCAAAATGAAGTCATTGAGGGTAGGTCACGTGAGGTCATTGAGGTCCAAATCAGGTCAATGGCAAATTCCCATCGAAGGTCATTTTATATTGTTAACGGTCACAGGTCACCAGGTCACAGGGCGGCGCTGAGAGGATTTTTGATTATCGCTTATCAAAGGATTTTAGGCTAAAACGACGCCGAGAGAGGTCAGGTCAGGTCAGGTCATCACCGGGGAGGCCACGACAGGCGTCGGGTTCAACCGTCGAGCAGCAGGTATTTCAGCAGCAGCGACACAATCAATGCCGCGACGCCGAACGCTACAAGCAGCACGACGGCCAGTCGCTGCTCCGACCATCCGCCGCCGATGGAATCGCGCAGATTCAACGCGGACGACGAAGAAGCCGACGAGGCAGTCGAAGACGCGTTCGCCGAGCCGGCAGCTGAGCCGGGCCCGCCGCTGCCAGCCGCGCGTGTGATGAAAACGACGCCCTGGGAGAAGGCGCCGACCAGTTCGTCGCCAGTGTCGGAGCATCGGCGCGCCGCGGCCACGCGCACCTGGTACTCAGTGTTCGGGTTCAGGTAGGTCAGCTTGCAGGATAGATCGGAGCCGCGGTAGACCTGGGGGCGGGGGGGGAATAACGAGGGCGAAAGGTCAGTTCAGTTTGGAAGTCGTACAGAACATTTTATTTTGATTAAAATAACTGCCTAGCATAGCAACGACAAGTTAGCCTAGCAACAATAGGATCTGCCCAGAAACGATAATATCAGCCTAGCAACAATAGGATCTGCCCAGCAACGATAATATCAGCCTAGCAACAATAGGATCTGCCCAGAAACGATAATATCAGCCTAGCAACAATATAGGATCTGCCCAGCAACGATAATACCAGCCTAGCAACAATATAGGATCTGCCCAGCAACGATAATACCAGCCTAGCAACAATATAGGATCTGCCCAGCAACGATAATATCAGCCTAGCAACAATAGAATCTGCCCAGAAACGATAATATCAGCCTAGCAACAATATAGGATCTGCCCAGCAACGATAATATCAGCCTAGCAACAATATAGGATCTGCCCAGCAACGATAATATCAGCCTAGCAACAATATAGGATCTGCCCAGCAACGATAATATCAGCCTAGCAACAATATAGGATCTGCCCAGCAACGATAATATCAGCCTAGCAACAATAGGATCTGCCCAGAAACGATAATATCAGCCTAGCAACAATATAGGATCTGCCCAGAAACGATAATATCAGCCTAGAAGCAATAAGATCTACATAGAAACGATAAGATCCTCCTAGCAACAATACAATCTGCTTAGCAATTGGGTTTAGCATTCACTCTGGAAACAAAAATAATTCTAAACAAAGAAACCAATAAAAACGATTCCACATTGCAAACCTGTCTATAATCGGAGTCCCTGTCGTTTACAGCCAGCAGCTGCAGCACGTACACAACGCTGTCCCGTCCCATTGGACGCGGCAGGCCGACCCAGTCAACCCGGCAGCTGTCCTGAGTCAATTCCGACAATCTCGGCGGCTTCAAGGCCGGCGGATGCGCCTTGCCCGTGGAGAACGTCACCGGGCCGGAGTAGGGGCCGCAGCCGGCCTCGTTGCTAGCCCGAATTCGAAAGTGATAATCAGTCAGCTCGGCTAGGCGGGTGAGGCGGGTGCTGTGCGAGCTGCCCTGGTAGACAACTTGCCAGCCGGAGTCTGCCGAACCTGCGGCCATTTCCACCTGGTAATGAGGATTCGTTTGCAAATGGCAATAACATCACTGAAAAAAATTTCCGAAATTTGAAAATCCAGATTACAGATTAAGCATCTGCCAATGAGTGACCAATTGGTGACTGAACTGGTCAGTGAGTGACAGATCGGTGACTGAACTGGTCAGGGAGTGACAGATAAGTGACTGAACTGGTCAGTGAGTGACAGATAAGTGACTGAACTGGTCAGTGAGTGACAGATTAGTGACTGAACTGGTCAGTGAGTGACAGATTAGTGACTGAACTGGTCTGTGAGTGACAGATTAGTGACTGAACTGGTCAGGGAGTGACAGATAAGTGACTGAACTGGTCAGTGAGTGACAGATTAGTGACTGAACTGGTCAGTGAGTGACAGATTAGTGACTGAACTGGTCTGTGAGTGACAGATTAGTGACTGAACTGGTCAGGGAGTGACAGATAAGTGACTGAACTGGTCAGTGAGTGACAGATAAGTGACTGAACTGGTCAGTGAGTGACAGATTAGTGACTGAACTGGTCTGTGAGTGACAGATTAGTGACTGAACTGCTCAGTGAGTGACAGATTAGTGACTGAACTGGTCAGTGAGTGACAGATTAGTGACTGAACTAGTCAGTGAGTGACAGATTAGTGACTGAACTGCTCAGTGAGTGACAGATTAGTGACTGAACTGGTCAGTGAGTGACAGATTAGTGACTGAACTGGTCAGTGAGTGACAGATAAGTGACTGAACTGGTCAGTGAGTGACAGATTAGTGACTGAACGTGTCAATGGGTGACAGATTACTAGCAGGTGATATATTCCTGAATGAACCGGTGAAATTTTTGGCATTAGGAATTGTAAGCTGGCGATTGATGGGCACATCTAATAACATAACAGCTAGACTAAAAAATGATTATTAGACAGAGTTTCTGAGAGCAGCTGAAAAACAGTTATTTTTTTTATTTAAAAATCCTTACTGAGGAAGTGAATTTCGAAATTAGAGACAAGTTTGTTGTGACAAGCAAAGCTGAATAAACGACGGCTGCTTGCGCAATGGATAGAAAATAATAGGACTAGCAAGCCACTGCAAGGCAAGCCCAACACGAAGAGATAATTACATACGAAAGAAACCTAGCTGACGCGAGCTTCGTGCTAAAAGATTAATTACAGAGATAAAATAAGAGAGAAATAATATATATATATATATATATATATAGGGGCAAAGAGGCAGAGGAGACAGCAGAGGGGTCATATTATTCCCGAGGCGAGCGCCTCACAGGGCCAAGTCTAAATAGGCTTTATAATTACGTGGACAGACAGGCAAAGCAAATTATAATAGGCATGAAGGGAGCGAAGTCACGCTGGAACATGAGAGAAGAAAATCTTGACTCTGAAAATGCTTTGGATGCATAGATGCCCCCCCCCCGACCAATCAACCTGCCTGCCGCATTACCTATCCAGCAGGGCTGGCTAGTGGGACCTACTTTTGAAGTTTATGCCTCAAGGGAAAATGCCTTCATAGATGAGTCATAGAAGAGAAGAAGCTTAGAAGCCTAACAGGAAAGAAACAATCAGCAACAAAAATAAAAGAGCAAGATATAGAGGTAAAAATGAAACTAGCAGAATTCCACACAATATAGACGACACAGACTTGGTTGCAATCGCAAACGATGCTAATGAGGCACGAGTGCGAATAAACCTGGAGGCTATAGTCAACTGTCAACACTGACAAAATCCCACCGCTGCCACCATTATACAGAGTACGAGTTTATCTGACACTAAAACCCCACCGCTGCCACCATTAGATAGAGTACGAGTTTATCTGACACTAAAATCCCGCCGCTGCCACCATTAGATAGAGTACGAGTTTATCTGACACTAAAACCCCACCGCTGCCACCATTAGATAGGGTACGAGTTTATCTGACACTAAAATCCCACCGCTGCCACTATTAGATAAAGTACGAGTTTATCTGACACTAAAACCCCGCCGCTGCCACCATTAGATAGAGTACGAGTTTATCTGACACTAAAACCCCACCGCTGCCACCATTAGATAGAGTACGAGTTTATCTGACACTAAAATCCCGCCGCTGCCACCATTAGATAGAGTACGAGTTTATCTGACACTAAAACCCCACCGCTGCCACCATTAGATAGGGTACGAGTTTATCTGACACTAAAATCCCGCCGCTGCCACCATTAGATAGGGTACGAGTCAATCAGACACTAAAATCCCACCGCTGCCACCATTAGATAGGGTACGAGTTTATCTGACACTAAAACCCCACCGCTGCCACTATTAGATAGAGTACGAGTTTATCTGACACTAAAATCCCACCGCTGCCACTATTAGATAGAGTACGAGTTTATCTGACACTAAAACCCCACCGCTGCCACTATTAGATAGAGTACGAGTTTATCTGACACTAAAATCCCACCGCTGCCACTATTAGATAGAGTACGAGTTTATCTGACTAAAACCCCACCGCTGCCACCATTAGATAGAGTACGAGTTTATCTGACACTAAAATCCCACCGCTGCCACCATTAGATAGAGTACGAGTTTATCTGACACTAAATCCCACCGCTGCCACCATTAGATAGGGTACGAGTCAATCAGACACTAAAATCCCACCGCTGCCACTATTAGATAGAGTACGAGTTTATCTGACACTAAAATCCCACCGCTGCCACCATTAGATAGGGTACGAGTCAATCAGACACTAAAATACCACTGCTGCCATCATTAGATAGGGTACGAGTCAATCAGACACTAAAATACCACTGCTGTCATCATTAGATAGAGTACGAGTTTATTTGAAAAATCCCACTGCCACCACTTTAAAAAAATTTGGACTCGCCTGATACTGCAATAGGTCAGTATTGCGTCCGTCACCCCAGCGCAATTTAAGCGAAGTAGCCTGATTGTGTACGCATTCGATGCGCGGCGGATTTGGCGGCAATGAGCCAGTCACTACGCGCAGAGTTGACGAATAAGGACCCTGTCCAACTGAATTGCTTGCGCGCACTCGGACCTTGAATACAGGGATATAGAAATTTAAAGTAGATTCACAGTACTTGCCTATTCAAAGTAGAGTCATAAGATTTTTGTAATTTTGCTTCTAGTTTACCTTATAATGAGTGTCGGGTAGCAAATCGGCAACAGTGAGTTCAGTCTCATCGGCGCCCAGGTGGACAGGTGGCCGGTCGTTAATAGATACGGAATAGCCGTTAATCTCTGCCCCGTTATCATTCGGCACAGCCCAACTGATGGTAAGAGAGGTGGCCTGAGCCACGGCTCGCAGGCCTTGCACAGCATCTGGTGAGCTGGCTGGCGTGGTTGACCTAGTCGGCTGGGAGAAAGGTCCAGGCCCGGCACTGTTCACCGCCTGCGGACAATTGTTATCAATTTTGGCAAAAAATAAAACAAGAAAATAAACTAGGCCTATCAAAATGGCTAGCACAGCATGCATATATGCTGACCTGAACTCTGAAGCTATAGACAGTTGCTGGCTGCAGATTTTTCACTTCGTAATTCAACGCTTCTCCGGTGTGCAACTGAAATTCAGACAATAACATGTTTTTTATGCTTAATTAAAGCTGATATTCCTGACATGCTACTGACAGTAAAAAATGAAAAAAATAATATAAAGATATGATAAAAAAATTTTGCTGGGGGAAAGAAAGAAAGAAAGAAAACAGGCACTGCAGACCCCCAGCCCCCCAATAAAATTGCTGCTACTACTGAGAGCGGGAAAGATCTTGCACAACAACTGACTTCATAGTCAGAGAGACTGGGGTAAAGACCGCGCGGAAATCAGGACTAATTGGCCTGCGGGTATTAATAATTAAAAAAAATATGCATGTCAAGCGTAGCTAGGCAAGACGAAGAAGTGGAAGGAAATGAAGGAGCTGACACGGCAACCCAGTACTTCAGATATATAGTGCCCTTGAGACACGGCGCAGGTATACAGACATGGCAAGAGAGGAGGTAAGGTTCCTTCCCATTTCTAGTCCGTATCCTGCTCACCCACTCCCTACTCCTAAAAGGCAGCGGAAGTAATTAACTTAGCTGTAGAAGGATCTTTAAAAAATTGTCTAGTATCTTTCATCCCATTTTTTACCAACCTTCGCCTTTTGCGTCTTTTATGCAATAGCCCAAAATGAGGCCCCAGTGAATAAATCAATTAGCTGCATCTTCAAAAAATTATTAAATTCCAGACTGGCAACTCAATTACCCAAAATGGCAACTAAAATACCCAAAAAGGCGACTAAAATACCCCAAAAGGTAACTAAAACATAAAATAGCAACCAAAATACCCCAAAGGCAACTAATATACCCTAAAAGGCGAAAAAAGTACCCCAAAAGGCAACTAAAATGCACAAAATATTGCACCTAAACTACCCAAAATGGCAACTAAAATACCCAAAATGGCAACTAAAATACCCAAAACGGCAACTAAAATGCACAAAATGGCAGCTAAAGAACAGAAAATGGCAACAGAAGTATACGAATGCCAAGTTGTGCAAAAAGAATCCCCGCAAAATGTCGGCACTCACCAGCGCAAAGTCAGCGTCCGGCCGGGGCTGCCACTCGAGCCGATACTCGGACACCGGGGCGCCGCGGCAAGGCGGACAGGTCCAGACGACTGAGGCGGTGTGCGCCGATCGGTGCACCACTGTTGGCGCCGATGGCGCGTCGGGCACGCCCGGGGCGCTGGCTACGCGCAGCGGCTCAGACCAGGCGCCGGCGCCGGCGCGATTAACGGCGCGCAGACGGAAAGCGTAGGCGTGGCCGGGCACGAGGCCGGTTACTGAGCACTCGAGCGCGGCGCCTTTGTACACCTGCGGACAGGTTGAAGGGAATGACTCTCTGTTTCAATTCAGTCTAGAAAATATCAATCGACTACAGAAGAAACCTAGCAAACCTGTCGTGTTGCGGGTTCCAACGATTTTGCCTGCTCCAATTGCTGCTGCTTTCCAGCACTGGCCTCGTCGGGTGGACCGGCCGTAGCGGGGCCCAAGCAATCCATGCAAATCTCGTAGCCGGTTATTTCGGCGCCGCCCGTATACCTGGGCGGAGACCATGCCAGGCAAATTAGCGACGCTTTAGGCCGGCCTTGAAGTCGAGGCGGCGCCGGCGCGTCCGGAGCTACTGGCGCCGTTACCATTAGCAGGGGATCGCTGGCTGGGGATAAACCGGCGTTGGAACGGGCCTGAACAGTTACCGAGTAGCTGCAGCCGGGCTCCAGGCCTTGGACAGTGAATTCCCGCTGGTCTAGGGGCAGCGCGTCGGCCAGCACGCCGCCAGGCTCGATGGTGATCTGAGTTTTTTTGTTCGCGTTTTTAGGATGAGCGGACACTTTCAGTTGGAGAGTCCCTCAATGGGAGAACCTGACACCCTCAGTCCCGCAGTGGAGGACCTGACACCCTCAGTTACTCAGTGGGAGGACCTGACACCCTCAGTCCCTCAGTGGGAGGACCTGACACCCTCAGTCCCTCAATGGGAGAACCTGACACCCTCAGTCCCTCAATAGGAGGACCTGACACCCTCAGTCCCTCAATAGGACCTGACACCCTCAGTCCCTCAGTGGGATGACCTGACACCCTCAGTCCCTCAGTGGGATGACCTGACACCCTCAGTCCCTCAATAGGTGGACCTGACACCCTCAGTCCCTCAGTGGGAGGACCTGACACCCTCAGTCCCTCAGTGGGAGGACCTGACACCCTCAGTCCCTCAGTGGGAGGACCTGACACCCTCAGTCCCTCAGTGGGAGGACCTGACACCCTCAGTCCCTCAGTGGGAGGACCTGACACCCTCAGTTTACTCAGTGGGAGGACCTGACACCCTCAGTCCCCCAGTTTTGAACCCACCTGATAGGCGGTCAGCGGCAGGCCGCCATCGTCGCTAGGCTCGTCCCAGGCCAGCCGGAACGAATTCGGCCGCGGCTGCCCCCGCAGAGTCGGCTGGCCCGGCTGACGCGGCCTGTCAGGCAGGGTGGCGTAGGCGACCTCGGCGCTCCATTTTGAAGCGCCGTCATCGTTAACAGCCTGCAGACGGAATTTGTACTCGGTGTTGCGACGCAAATTGGCGACGCGGTGGCTGAGCTCGGGCCCGTTATAGACGGTCATGAAGCCGTGGCCGGTGTCAGCGTCGTTCATCTGCAAGACGAATTCGTCGTCAGACTGAGGCCGGCTTTGCCAGGCAACGGTGAGCGATTTGACGCCGCGATTGGCTAGACTAGGCGGATCCGGTTGCTGCGGCGCCGCCCGGCTGGTTGCCATGACAACAGCTGGCGAATAATCGCCAACGCCTTTGGCATTGATGGCCGCTACGCGAACGCAATAGGCCGTGCTGGGTGCCAGTTTTGTCAGCTTGTACTGGCGCAGCGAGCCGCGGTAGACCTCGGCGAACTCCGGAGCTGAAACGCCAAAGGATGGCTCTTTCTAAGAAAAATTATCAGGCTGCGGAAAGACACCGGAGTTGCATCTGTGTCTTTATGAGCGACAGGCTTGTTTCAGGAGCACCATAGAGATCAATGGGCGGCAAAAGTGCCACACTTTCTGCTACAAGAAACATCAACAAGGCGCCAACCTGCCTTCATACGAGGGTTGTGTACAGTTGCGCGGCGCATCCGAGGGCTGTGTACAGCTTTCAGCCTGACGGGCTGGAGGGGCCGCAACACCCACCCTGAATTTACCCAGCTCAAACTGCTACCCAATCTCAGCTGGGTGGACTGAAGCAATGCGGGATTAAGTGCCTTGCTCAAGGGCACAAATTGTCTCCCAGGGCCGGGACTCGAACCCACGACCTTCCGGTCATAAGGCAGGCACCCTTGCCACTAGGCTACAACTCTTCTGGGGTTATCAATAAGATGACAGGCTTTCTGTGTCAGGAGGTGTCAATAAGGCGACAGGCTTTCTGTATCAGGCGGTGTCAATAAGGCACTAGGCCTTCTTTGGCAAGTGGCAAGACAAAAGAGAAAAGGCTTTCTCTACAACGGTACGTGAGGCCTGCTTCATACAAAAAATACAGGCCGCACTTATGCTTGATTTGCCTGCTGCTTCGCGGCAAAAAGCTCTAATCCCACCTACGCTCGCAGCTACCCGCCCACATTCGAGTCTGCAGCTGAAAAAAAATCAATCATAATCAAAGCAGGCTACTGAGGTACAGGTGCAGCGCATGGATAAAGAAGGGCTCTGACAGACACAAAGGATTCTATCAATTAGAGCGCAATTTTTTCAAATAAAACACAGGAGAATGCTTGTAAACCTTAGATTAAATCGATATACAGTGAGATTTAACTTTCGTGCGTCATTCGTAAAAAAACGAAATCCAAGCCTATTTTGCACTGTCTAGCACCAGCATACAGTCTTGAAAATTAAGGTCTGTCTGGAGGGTAGCTATTTCTCAGGTAATTTTGCGCGAGTAACTGGGTGCGGGAAATGATTTAGTAAATGAGGCAAAACTGAATCTGAGGCGAGTAGATTTTTTAGTGAATAGGTGGATAAATCTCAGGGTGAAATTCTAGAAGTGAATCTGAGGTGGATAAATCTCAGAGTGAAACTTTTGGAGTGAATCTAAGGTGGATGAATCTCGGAGTGAAACTCTAGGAGTGAATTTGAGGTGGATAAATCTCAGAGTGACACTCTAGGAATGAATTTGAGGTGGATAAATCTCGGAGTGAAACTCTAGGAGTGAATTTGAGGTGGATAAATCTCAGAGTGAAACTCTAGGAGTGAATCTGAGGTGAACAAATCTCAGAGTGAAACTCTAGGAGTGAATCTGAGGTGAACAAATCTCAGAGTGAAACTCTAGGAGTGAATCTGAGGTGAACAAATCTCAGAATGAAACACTAGGAGTGAATCTGAGGTGAACAAATCTCATGGTGAAACTAGGAGTGAATCTAAGGCAAATGAAAATCTCAGAGTGAAACTAGGAGTGAATCTAAGGCAAATGAAAATCTCATGGTGAAACTAGGAGTGAATCTAAGGCAAATGAAAATCTCATGGTGAAACTAGGAGTGAATCTAAGGCAAATGAAAATCTCAGAGTGAAACTAGGAGTGAATCTAAGGCAAATGAAAATCTCAGAGTGAAACTAGGAGTGAATCTAAGGCAAATGAAAATCTCAGGGTGAAACTAGGAGTGAATCTAAGGCAAATGAAAATCTTAGAGTGAAACTAGGAGTGAATCTAAGGCAAATGAAAATCTCATGGTGAAACTAGGAGTGAATCTAAGGCAAATGAAAATCTCAGAGTGAAACTAGGAGTGAATCTAAGGCAAATGAAAATCTCAGGGTGAAACTAGGAGTGAATCTAAGGCAAATGAAAATCTTAGAGTGAAACTAGGAGTGAATCTAAGGCAAATGAAAATCTTAATCTCAGAGTGAAACTCTAGGAATTGATAAAAGCTTCCTGTGAAAGAGAAAGTCGGTGAAACTCCACAAAAATAAGGCCAGCACAAGCCCCTCACCAGTCTCCGACGGGCCGCTTTTAGCGCATTCCACAATGTAAGCGGTCACTTTAGACCCGTTATCCTCGGCGGGAGCGGACCAGCGCACCAGCAGGCTATTTTTAGTTCGGCTGGCCAGCTGCGGCGGCGCCGGGGCGGCCGGTTGCGCGGCACAGAGTGCAGAACGCCTTAGGCTGGGTGAAGGAGCCGCGAAGCCAGTCGAGCGTGGCTAGGGCTTTGATGTAATACTCCCGATTAGGCTTCAAGTCTTGCAGGCTAATCTCTTCGGCTTGGCCGTCGAATACGCGATTATAAGCGGCCTCGGAGCCAGAATCGGATAGATGAAGCTCGAAATTGAGGCTGGGATGGAAGGCCTCGGGCAGCCGGTCTGTTGACGGCGGATATAAACGAATTAAAGCGCTTTTCAATTCGATTTCGGACACTGTTGGCGGTTTGATGCTGGCCAGAGCTTGGCGCAGAGATTCCTCAGACACGCCGGTCTGTTGCATTAGACTGCGAACATCGGCATTGTCTGCGGACTCCGCCTGCTGAGTAGCTGGTTGAGCGCTTCTTTGCGGTTGCTGCTGCTGCTGCTGCTGCTGCTGTCGCCGATTTCTAGGCGGAAATTCCGGGAATTCGTCAACCGATGAGGAACTATCGCCGACTCCATTCTCTGATGCGGCGACGCGATTTTGACATTGTTGTTGTTGTTGTTGTTGTTGTTGGTGATGCTGATGCTGATGCTGTTGTTGATAGTGATGATGGTGACTACTAGCTGAGGAATAATTCAGCCGCGGCGGTGCCTGATGCTGCGGCTGCTGGCGACCTGGCTGGCCGGGAGGATGACCGTAGCCGCTGTACTGCCCGTTGTCGCCATTCAGAGAGCCTGTTTGATTGGGCTAATCTGTGTTAGATATTGTCTGATTGCAATTGCAATCCTTAATTTCTACTTTTTCAAATCTAGATCGCTATTAACTGTGTTGCTGTAGGCAGCCAGGCGGGGCCGCAATTTGAAATTCAAGACACTGAGCAGCTTAATTTAATTAGTAAAAGTAGTAGGGAAGCCTCTGTTTTTTGTCTGAAAGCAATCAGTGTCAAATTACTATCCGTTTTAGTGGCGTATCGAAAGCAAAAATGTGATTTATTTTTTTAGATTTTTACGTTTGCTTATTCATTTCCAAGACTTTCTGCTTTAAGGCTGCAAAAAACCCAAATTTTATTATTTCAGGAAGAATTTCACAACCTAGAAATTGTATTCTGCTGTTGGACAGTCGCCATGTTAAAGTTATCTTTATTGCTGCCTCTTACTACATACAATTTATTTTTTTACTACTTTTTGTGCAGCAAAAAAGCAAAAAATTGTCACTGTTTTCTAATTAGGTTTTTTGGGCCCTGCCAACCTCTAAATAGTCGCTTGATTGTGGGCTGTCACAAACTCTGAATAGTCGCTTGTTTGTGGGCTGTCACAAACTCTGAATAGTCACTTGTTTGTGGGCTGTCACAAACTCTGAATAGTCGCTTGTTTGTGGGCTGTCACAAACTCTGAATAGTCGCTTGATTGTGGGCTGTCACAAACTCTAAATAGTCACTTGTTTGTGGGCTGTCACAAACTCTGAATAGTCGCTTGTTTGTGGGCTGTCACAAACTCTGAATAGTCGCTTGTTTGTGGGCTGTCACAACCTCAAAATAGTCGCTTGTTTGTGGGCTGTCACAAACTCTGAATAGTCGCTTGATTGTGGGCTGTCACAAACTCTAAATAGTCACTTGTTTGTGGGCTGTCACAAACTCTGAATAGTCGCTTGATTGTGGGCTGTCACAACCTCTAAATAGTCGCTTGATTGTGGGCTGTCACAAACTCTAAATAGTCGCTTGTTTGTGGGCTGTCACAAACTCTGAATAGTCGCTTGTTTGTGGGCTGTCACAAACTCTAAATAGTCGCTTGTTTGTGGGCTGTCACAAACTCTAAATAGTCGCTTGTTAGTGGGCTGTCACAAACTATAAACAGTCACTTGTTTGTGGGCTGTCACAAACTCTAAATAGTCACTTGTTTGTGGGCTGTCACAAACTCTAAATAGTCGCTTGTTTGTGGGCTGTCACAAACTCTAAATAGTCGCTTGTTTGTGGGCTGTCACAAACTCTAAATAGTCACTTGTTTTTGGGCTGTCACAAACTCTAAATAGTCGCTTGTTTGTGGGCTGTCACAAACTCTGAATAGTCGCTTGTTTGTGGGCTGTCACAAACTCTTAATGGGTCGCTTGTTTGTGGGCTGTCACAAACTCTTAATGGGTCGCTTGATTGTGGATGGTCACAACCTCTAAATAGTCACTTGTTTGTGGGCTGTCACAAACTCCAAATAGTCACTTGTTTGTGGGCTGTCACAACCTCCAAATAGTCACTTGTTTGTGGGCTGTCACAACCTCCAAATAGTCACTTGTTTGTGGGCTGTCACAACCTCTAAATAGTCACTTGTTTGTGGGCTGTCACAACCTCCAAATAGTCACTTGTTTGTGGGCTGTCACAACCTCCAAATAGTCACTTGTTTGTGGGCTGTCACAACCTCTAAATAGTCACTTGTTTGTGGGCTGTCACAACCTCTAAACAGTCACTTGTTTTTGGGCTGTCACAACCTCTAAATAGTCACTTGTTTGTGGGCTGTCACAACCTCTAAATAGTCACTTGTTTGTGGGCTGTCACAACCTCTAAATAGTCACTTGTTTGTGGGCTGTCACAACCTCTAAATAGTCACTTGTTTGTGGGCTGTCACAACCTCTAAATAGTCACTTGTTTGTGGGCTGTCACAACCTCTAAATAGTCGCTTGTTTGTGGGCTGTCACAACCTCTAAATAGTCACTTGTTTTTGGGCTGTCACTACCTCTAAATAGTCACTTGTTTTTGGGCTGTCACTACCTCTAAATAGTCACTTGTTTTTGGGCTGTCACAACCTCTAAACAGTCACTTGTTTTTGGGCTGTCACAACCTCTAAATAGTCACTTGTTTGTGGCTGTCACAACCTCTAAACAGTCACTTGTTTTTGGGCTGTCACAACCTCTAAATAGTCACTTGTTTGTGGGCTGTCACAACCTCCAAATAGTCACTTGTTTGTGGGCTGTCACAACCTCCAAATAGTCACTTGTTTGTGGGCTGTCACAACCTCTAAATAGTCACTTGTTTGTGGGCTGTCACAACCTCTAAATAGTCACTTGTTTGTGGGCTGTCACAACCTCTAAATAGTCGCTTGTTTGTGGGCTGTCACAACCTCTAAATAGTCACTTGTTTTTGGGCTGTCACTACCTCTAAATAGTCACTTGTTTTTGGGCTGTCACAACCTCTAAATGGTCACTTGTTTGTGGGCTGTCACTACCTCTAAATAGTCACTTGTTTTTGGGCTGTCACAACCTCTAAATAGTCGCTTGTGAGTTTGTGGGCTGTCACAAACTCTAAATAGTCGCTTGTTTGTGGGCTGTCACAACCTCTAAATAGTCACATGTTTGTGGGCTGTCACAACCTCTAAATAGTCGCTTGTTTGTGGGCTGTCACAACCTCTAAATAGTCACATGTTTGTGGGCTGTCACAACCTCCTAAATAGTCACTTGTTTGTGGGCTGTCACAACCTCCAAATAGTCACTTGTTTGTGGGCTGTCACAACCTCTAAATAGTCACTTGTTTGTGGGCTGTCACAACTCTAAATAGTCACTTGTTTGTGGGCTGTCACAGCCTCTAAATAGTCACTTGTTTGTGGGCTGTCACAACCTCTAAATAGTCACTTGTTTGTGGGCTGTCACAACCTCTAAATAGTCACTTGTTTGTGGGCTGTCACAACCTCTAAATAGTCACTTGTTTGTGGGCTGTCACAACCTCTGAATAGTCACATGTTTGTGGGCTGTCACAACCTCTAAATAGTCGCTTGTTTTTGGGCTGTCACAACCTCTAAATGGTCACTTGTTTGTGGGCTGTCACAACCTCTAAATAGTCACTTGTTTTTGGGCTGTCACAACCTCTAAATAGTCGCTTGTGAGTTTGTGGGCTGTCACAAACTCTAAATAGTCGCTTGTTTGTGGGCTGTCACAACCTCTAAATAGTCACATGTTTGTGGGCTGTCACAACCTCTAAACAGTCACTTGTTTTTGGGCTGTCACAACCTCTAAATAGTCACATGTTTGTGGGCTGTCACAACCTCTAAATAGTCACTTGTTTGTGGGCTGTCACCAGCCTCTAAATAGTCACTTGTTTGTGGGCTGTCACAATCTCTAAATAGTCGCTTGTTTGTGGGCTGTCACAACCTCTAAATAGTCACTTGTTTGTGGGCTGTCACAACCTCTAAATAGTCACTTGTTTGTGGGCTGTCACAACCTCTAAATAGTCACATGTTTGTGGGCTGTCACAACCTCTAAATAGTCACTTGTTTGTGGGCTGTCACAACCTCTAAATAGTCGCTTGTTTTTGGGCTGTCACAACCTCTAAATAGTCGCTTGTGAGTTTGTGGGCTGTCACAAACTCTAAATAGTCGCTTGTTTGTGGGCTGTCACAACCTCTAAATAGTCACATGTTTGTGGGCTGTCACAACCTCTAAATAGTCGCTTGTTTGTGGGCTGTCACAACCTCTAAATAGTCACATGTTTGTGGGCTGTCACAACCTCCAAATAGTCACTTGTTTGTGGGCTGTCACAACCTCCAAATAGTCACTTGTTTGTGGGCTGTCACAACCTCTAAATAGTCACTTGTTTGTGGGCTGTCACAACCTCTAAATAGTCACTTGTTTGTGGGCTGTCACAACCTCTAAATAGTCACTTGTTTGTGGGCTGTCACAACCTCTAAATAGTCACTTGTTTTTGGGCTGTCACTACCTCTAAATAGTCACTTGTTTTTGGGCTGTCACTACCTCTAAATAGTCACTTGTTTTTGGGCTGTCACTACCTCTAAACAGTCACTTGTTTTTGGGCTGTCACTACCTCTAAATAGTCACTTGTTTGTGGGCTGTCACAACCTCTAAACAGTCACTTGTTTTTGGGCTGTCACAACCTCTAAATAGTCACTTGTTTTTGGGCTGTCACAACCTCTAAACAGTCACTTGTTTTTGGGCTGTCACAACCTCTAAATAGTCGCTTGTTTGTGGGCTGTCACAACCTCTAAATAGTCGCTTGTTTGTGGGCTGTCACAACCTCTAAATAGTCACTTGTTTTTGGGCTGTCACAACCTCTAAATAGTCGCTTGTGAGTTTGTGGGCTGTCACAAACTCTAAATAGTCGCTTGTTTGTGGGCTGTCACAACCTCTAAATAGTCACATGTTTGTGGGCTGTCACAACCTCTAAATAGTCGCTTGTTTGTGGGCTGTTACAACCTCTAAATAGTCACATGTTTGTGGGCTGTCACAACCTCTAAATAGTCGCTTGTTTGTGGGCTGTCACAACCTCTAAATAGTCGCTTGTTTGTGGGCTGTCACAACCTCTAAATAGTCACTTGTTTGTGGGCTGTCACAGCCTCTAAATAGTCACTTGTTTGTGGGCTGTCACAACCTCTAAATAGTCGCTTGTTTGTGGGCTGTCACAACCTCTAAATAGTCACTTGTTTGTGGGCTGTCACAACCTCTAAATAGTCACTTGTTTGTGGGCTGTCACAACCTCTGAATAGTCACATGTTTGTGGGCTGTCACAACCTCTAAACAGTCACTTGTTTGTGGGCTGTCACAACCTCTAAATAGTCGCTTGTTTTTGGGCTGTCACAACCTCTAAATGGTCACTTGTTTGTGGGCTGTCACAACCTCTAAATAGTCACTTGTTTTTGGGCTGTCACAACCTCTAAATAGTCGCTTGTGAGTTTGTGGGCTGTCACAAACTCTAAATAGTCGCTTGTTTGTGGGCTGTCACAACCTCTAAATAGTCACTTGTTTGTGGGCTGTCACAACCTCTAAATAGTCACTTGTTTGTGGGCTGTCACAACCTCTAAATAGTCACATGTCTGTGGGCTGTCACAACCTCCAAATAGTCACTTGTTTGTGGGCTGTCACAACCTCCAAATAGTCACTTGTTTGTGGGCTGTCACAACCTCTAAATAGTCACTTGTTTGTGGGCTGTCACAACCTCTAAATAGTCACTTGTTTGTGGGCTGTCACAACCTCTAAATAGTCACTTGTTTGTGGGCTGTCACAACCTCTAAATAGTCACTTGTTTTTGGGCTGTCACTACCTCTAAATAGTCACTTGTTTTTGGGCTGTCACTACCTCTAAATAGTCACTTGTTTTTGGGCTGTCACTACCTCTAAACAGTCACTTGTTTTTGGGCTGTCACTACCTCTAAATAGTCACTTGTTTGTGGGCTGTCACAACCTCTAAACAGTCACTTGTTTTTGGGCTGTCACAACCTCTAAATAGTCACTTGTTTTTGGGCTGTCACAACCTCTAAACAGTCACTTGTTTTTGGGCTGTCACAACCTCTAAATAGTCGCTTGTTTGTGGGCTGTCACAACCTCTAAATAGTCGCTTGTTTGTGGGCTGTCACAACCTCTAAATAGTCACTTGTTTGTGGGCTGTCACAGCCTCTAAATAGTCACTTGTTTGTGGGCTGTAGCAACCTCTAAATAGTCGCTTGTTTGTGGGCTGTCACAACCTCTAAATAGTCACTTGTTTGTGGGCTGTCACAACCTCTAAATAGTCACTTGTTTGTGGGCTGTCACAACCTCTGAATAGTCACATGTTTGTGGGCTGTCACAACCTCTAAATAGTCACTTGTTTGTGGGCTGTCACAACCTCTAAATAGTCGCTTGTTTGTGGGCTGTCACAACCTCTAAATGGTCACTTGTTTGTGGGCTGTCACAACCTCTAAATAGTCACTTGTTTTTGGGCTGTCACAACCTCTAAATAGTCGCTTGTGAGTTTGTGGGCTGTCACAAACTCTAAATAGTCGCTTGTTTGTGGGCTGTCACAACCTCTAAATAGTCACATGTTTGTGGGCTGTCACAACCTCTAAATAGTCGCTTGTTTGTGGGCTGTCACAACCTCTAAATAGTCACATGTTTGTGGGCTGTCACAACCTCCAAATAGTCACTTGTTTGTGGGCTGTCACAACCTCTAAATAGTCACATGTTTGTGGGCTGTCACAACCTCTAAATAGTCACTTGTTTGTGGGCTGTCACAACCTCTAAATAGTCACTTGTTTGTGGGCTGTCACAACCTCTAAATGGTCACTTGTTTGTGGGCTGTCACAACCTCTAAATAGTCACTTGTTTGTGGGCTGTCACAACCTCTAAACAGTCACTTGTTTTTGGGCTGTCACAACCTCTAAATAGTCACTTGTTTGTGGGCTGTCACAACCTCCAAATAGTCACTTGTTTGTGGGCTGTCACAACCTCCAAATAGTCACTTGTTTGTGGGCTGTCACAACCTCTAAATAGTCACTTGTTTGTGGGCTGTCACAACCTCTAAATAGTCACTTGTTTGTGGGCTGTCACAACCTCTAAATAGTCGCTTGTTTGTGGGCTGTCACAACCTCTAAATAGTCACATGTTTGTGGGCTGTCACAACCTCTAAATAGTCGCTTGTGAGTTTGTGGGCTGTCACAAACTCTAAATAGTCACTTGTTTGTGGGCTGTCACAACCTCTAAACAGTCACTTGTTTTTGGGCTGTCACAACCTCTAAATGGTCGCTTGTTTGTGGGCTGTCGCAACCTCCAAATAGTCACTTGTTTGTGGGCTGTCACAACCTCTAAATAGTCACTTGTTTGTGGGCTGTCACAACCTCTAAATAGTCACTTGTTTGTGGGCTGTCACAACCTCTAAATAGTCGCTTGTTTGTGGGCTGTCACAACCTCTAAATAGTCACATGTTTGTGGGCTGTCACAACCTCTAAATAGTCGCTTGTGAGTTTGTGGGCTGTCACAAACTCTAAATAGTCACTTGTTTGTGGGCTGTCACAACCTCTAAACAGTCACTTGTTTTTGGGCTGTCACAACCTCTAAATGGTCGCTTGTTTGTGGGCTGTCGCAAACTCTTAATGGGTCGCTTGATTGAGGACTGTCTCAACCTCTAAGTAGTCGCTTGTTTTTGGGCTGTCACAAACTCTTAATTGTCGCTTGTTTGTGGGCTGTCACAAACTCACCACGTTAGGTTGTTATTTTAGTGGGCCGCTTTAACAGTCACATTTTTGTTCAACAACGTTTGCTTAAGGCATAACAAAATAGTAATGCTACAGCGAGCTAACATCGAAATGGCCATCAATCACTCGTTTAATTCGAGCCAGTCCCAGGCAGCTAACCTGAGACTGACTGTACGCACGCATCCTTGTAGTTATCCGTCGCCACCCAACCAACATTTTCTCCCAGATGTTATGCTTTCTGGCCCTCCTTATTCCTCTATCCGAATCCAACCGTTTATCCAGCTGTCCGTCTCTCCCGCTCTATCAGGAGAGAAAGTTAGGCGGCGGACTTGCTAGCTGGACTGTCCCAGTCGCTGCTGCAATAGCAAGCTTTTATCTTGAAGGGTCAAGCCGAGGTCAAATTGGAATCGAATTCAATTTTATTTAGTGACGCTTATGAAAACTGACACTGACAAGTAAGAACAATATTGACAGAGCTGAATTGCGCGTCATTGCCAGATTTTCTCCTAGGTACCGATTAATAAAGTAGGCGGGGAAAGTGTCTATCTAATCTCTTATGGGATGATCGGCCTTAAAAATAGACTCTGTTGCATCAGTGCGCTTTTTTATATAATCTTCAAAACAAAGCAAATCGCCTCTAGGGCCGAGATGGATCTTCAAATAGCCTTGAAATCGCATGACAAACACAATAAATTTTATTCTATTAAGTACGTCCATTAGCCAATAATAAAAGACAGCCTACAGATGAATGGGTCGTCAAGGGCAAAAATGATAGCAATAAAAATGATTGCTGTTTGCAAAAAATAAGTTGCAAAGTTTTGATTTGCGGTCTTCTTCTGAGGGAGCCAGTATGAATGTCAGACACAAACAGACAGACAGAAGGACAGACACACGTACAGACAGACGGATAAAAAGACAGACAGACAGAAAGATATATAGAAAGACATACAGACAGACAGAAAGATATATAGAAACACCAACAGACAGACAGACAGACAGACAGACAGACAGGCACGCAGACGGACAGGCAGACAGAAAGACAAAGGAGACAGTAAGACATTGGTAACTGAGGAAGAGCTACAAGAGGACTTGCAGCCTAGTGAGGGCATCCGCCTTATGACAGGAGGGTCGTGGGTTTGTGTGCTCTTGAGCAAGGTACTCAGCCTTCGGATGTACATCATTCGTGGGCTGTACAACTGGTCAAAAGGTCGGGTGTCTAAAACTGTGTTTTTTATTGAGGAAAAAACTAATAATTAATTTAAGGACGGGAACGGGAAAATTCGATGCACAGACATCACGATATCACGATATAGGGTTCTCAGCTAGCATGGGTGACGCAAACAGGCATACACGCAAATAGCTATCCAAAATCAAAGCCTATAAGACAGTAAAGTGTTATTAAATATCGCAATAATGCGACTCAGTGAAAGATAAGTAAGCGAACACACAAACTAACCAGAAGATCAGATGAAAGTATAAAATTACTGATGCGAGCGAGTTCGAAAGCTTCTAGAAGAACAGCAGAGGCTGGTGACGCTGGGGCGGCAAATTGAGAACACACACAGGGATAAAAGGATCTTTAGGCGGGGCAAGCCAAGGGCGTTGCCTCATCAGTTGGATAAAAAATGACAAGTCAGAAGCTTGCCAACGCTTTATTAATCCCGAATCTGGCTGATCTCAGCTAAGCTTAATGCAAACAGAACTGACAGAAAGATAAAAATGATTTGGGATAAGGGAAATGATTCCCAAGGCACGGAATTCGTCATAATATTATTACAAATACAAATACAGAGCTTCACTGATATCCAGCCTGCCCTAGATATAAAGAATGATTAATAAATTCACTGGTTCACTGACACTTCACAGTACTTTTACTTGCTACACGCAAACTTAACATTTCCAAATGCCGAAGGTTCCGCTGCACTAAAATAATCCTAGGCAGCAAAACTATGTGATATCCTAGATCAAGGTGCCCGCTAGTCTACGTCTATATATAATAATACCCGAAGCGCACGTCGTGCAACAATTTATTGCTTGGTGAACATCTGAAGGCCAAGTTCCGAATTGCTGGTACTTAGCTTGTTTTCAGGTGTATATTATAAGCTGCGCGCAGACGCCGCACGAAGAGGAAAGAGCTTAAGAGTACACTTAGGGGGGTGGATTATCTAACACACTGAAGGTCGACTGGCTGGTAGAGAGAGAGAGAGCGAGAGTGGGCTAGTGAGAGCCAGTGGCCAGAGGGAAAACTAGCGGCTGAAGAGGTGACGCAGAAAGGCACAGGGTGGGGAGAAAGCGCGGCAGACTCTATAAGTGGGCATTCGAAGAGAACTGGTGGCAGCAGCGAGGCCGAGGGAAGTCAAGTTCAAGAGGCCACAACGGCGGGGGAGACTGCTAGAAAGCAACGGGCGCGATACTGATACATAATCATGCGACTGTATGATTTAGGAGTTTTGCAACATAATATAAACCAAATAGTACAGTGTGAAGTTTTGAAATTTTTACATCATTAATAAAAAAAATGGGAACGCTAGCAGTCAATAAGAAAAAAATATACATAAATAAATTGAGAGATAAATAGATAAATATATAGATAGATAGATAGATAAAAAGATAGATAGATAGATAGATAGATAGATAGATAGATAGATAGATAGATAGATAGATAGATAGATAGATAGATAGATAGATAGATAGATAGATAGATTGATAGATAAATAGATAAAAAGATAGATAGATAGATAGATAGATAGATAGATAGATAGATAGATAGATAGATAGATAGATAGATAGATAAAAAGATAGATAGATAGATAGATAGATAGATAGATAGATAGATAGATAGATAGATAAAAAGATAGATAGATAGATAGATAGATAGATAGATAGATAGATAGATAGATAGATAGATAGATAGATAGATAGATAGATAGATAAAAAGATAGATAGATAGATAGATAGATAGATAGATAGATAGATAGATAGATAGATAAAAAGATAGATAGATAGATAGATAGATAGATAGATAGATAGATAGATAAGATAGATGAAAACAAATATGATTCACAATCGCACTTGGAGAGTCATCTTTAGCTACGGCTCGCATAAGAGAACGATGCCAGACACAATCAAATAGAAATTAGAGGGGGATTATCTAACACACAGAGCGGAAAGACGAATAGACAGAGAGGAAGAGGGATTGTACTACTTAGTGGACGGGGCGCATATAAATCCAGCTAATGATACATTAAAAAGGTTATATGGGATTAAGAATCAAGCCGAAAAGCAGGCGGGCAGCCCAGTTGATTTTTTTCTGCCACATTCACAGAGACGGACGGACGGAGGCCTGCGCACGCCCGGACAGGCGCAAAGTGGCAGCAGGCAAAATGCGGATCAGGCGGGAGAGGGGGTGCACATCGGGTGCATAGGGGCGCACAAAATGTTTAACTGGCAATGCGCCAAGAGGCCAAGAAGCGGCGGGCTGGGGCAGGAAGACGGCTCGCTGGGAAAAAAAATGACAGAGATAAGAGGGCGTCAAAGCTCGATGGGACCCCATTAAGAGCAAGCCAAAACCGCCCCAATAAGCCAATGGGATTAGCAAGGTATCGCGGGCAGCGGGCACGGGGAAAATGGCCTGACGCTGGCTTTTAACGTGCCGAAATTCCGAATTTACGAGCCCTAAACCGCTAGTATAACGAGAAAAATGACGGAGCATCGCTAGCTATTTTCAAAGATAACGACTGTCATAAAAGCTAAAATGATAGATTGGCAATACTAATATAGGCGCTTAAACTTGAAATATAAAAAGACTCGTCTTTGAATTGTAAGAATATAGCCAGCTGAACAGGCACTTTTCAGTAACGTCTAGACTAAGAGATAGACATACATACATACATACATACATACATACATACAGACACACACACACACACACACACACACACACACACACAGACAGACAGACAGACAGACACAAAGACAGACATACAGACAGACAGACGGACAGAAACGCTACGACAGAAAGAGAGAACGGCTTTCAACATACAGAGGGCTGGGAGATATAATAATTTAACTACCAAATTAGCTGTATGAAAACATCTGCTACAAATGATAAGCTATCTACATGCTACAGAAAGTAACTGGCGCTATAAATATTTAGAGACAGCTTAGCTTTAACACTAAGGAGGAACAAAAAGGAGGAACTCTGTCATTTGATATATTAGGGATTAGCGTGTGCGTGATTACAACTACGAGCTATTTCAATTATAACGTGCGGCAAAGACACTCTGAAAATAATATCGAGCAACAATAACGCACAGAAAACAGTTTTGCTGCTTAATAGATAGACTTTATTATAGGCTCTAGACCGTCAACCAATAGTAACTGGGACTAAATTGTGCTAATTAAATGGAAAAACTCACCCCTTGGCGAGGCACGCTTCCTTCTAAGATGGTTCTGTTGCTGCTGCTGATTATGAAGATGAGGTTCAACCAGAGGCGGCGGCATTTGAGATTGCTGTTGTTGCTGCTGCTGCTGCTGTTGTTGCTGTTGTACGCCTCGGCGGTGCTTAAGCCGATTCTGCAGCTTGCACTTGTGCCGTTCAGCTCGATCGTCCATCATAAGAGAGGCGGCTGGAAAAAAAGCACAGACAAACACACAGTTTGACACACAAATATGTTTTTTATATTGTTTTATTATATCGATTTAGTATGGATAAGAATTTGTGTCTAAAAAGGCACAATAGATTTCAACAGATAGCTGAAGAAGCCTTGCACTGTAGCATAAGAGGGTCGTGTATAGACGCCAGCTGAAGAAACTTTAAGCAAAAAATGAAATGCTCGCTAGGGAGAGGGGCAATAAAATAACAAACTGATAAGGGTGAGCTAAAAACTAAGTGCAGCGTTAAGTAGACAATAAAAGTACACCCAAACTATGAATATGACTACCGTTGAGTTGAGTCGGACGGCATATTTCGTTTGTTTTCAAACGAATGCAAAGAAATTCTACAGAACCCTTAGCCAGGGCCAATCAACTAATAAAATAAAGTAGATATAGGTAAACTCATATTCAGCTATAAAGAGCAACTATAATATTAGAATATAAAAAAGAGGTTAAACCTTCAACCAATCATTGACAGCTTGAATGACAGATAGTAGAAAAGCGAGACTCTCGCTCTCGATGGAGAAAGCGTGCAATAATAATAAAAGAGCAGCAGACTAGAGGGGGGAGGGGTAAGGGAGCCGCTAGACCGTTATAATATTATTCAGTCTATTTTTAGACCGGCGTCGCGCAGCATATTGCCGCTGCTCCGCCTTCCGCTCGTTTTTTTTCAGCAACTGTGGCTGAAAAAAAACACACGGCTGGCAAAAGCTCGCCGCCACCAAGCCGCCTCCCTTCGCCCCCCCCCCCAAAACGCCGGCCTGTCTCTCATTCTCCTCCACTCGAAGATGCGATTTTCTCAGCCAGCCAGGCAAAAGGGAACGAATAGAGGCTGATACGGGGAGGGGAGAAGGGGGGATACGGCAACGGAGAGGGCGAGAACCGGGCGCACACACACACACACACACGGTGTGGGCGGCTGCTGGCTGCAGAATTGGGAGGGGAAGAGATCCCTAAGCCTTCTTGACTAGCGAGCGAGAGGGCTGGTTAGCAAAGACGAGAATCGGGAAGGTGAGAGCGGCTGAATGGGAACCGGCGTGTAGAGACGAGAGGACAGGGCGGGAGAAGCCAAACGACCAGAAAAAAATGCTAAATTCGGCTTTGGCAAAAGGCCTGCTTGGACAGAGTCGAATCTGCTAAAGCCGATTGCGCCCACCTGCCTCGCCTCAATGAATCGCGACAAATGTGTGTATTTCTTTCATAATTTATTAATTAAAAAAAAATAAATAATAATCTTAGGAGCGATTTTGGAAGGCTTGAAGATCTTAGAGGTGATTTTTTACAGGTGTGAATATCTTAGAGGTGATTTTTTACAAGTGTGAAGATCTTAGAGGTGATTTTTTACAGGTGCAAAGATCTTAGAGGTGATTTTTTACAAGTGTGAAGATCTTAGAGGTGATTTTTTTGCAGGCGTGAAGATCTTAGAAGTGATTTTTTGCAGGCGTGAAGATCTTAGAGGTGATTTTTTACAGGTGCAAAGATCTTAGAGGTGATTTTTTACAAGTGTGAAGATCTTAGAGGAGATTTTTTTGCAGGTGTGAATATCTTAGAGGTGATTTTTTACAGGTGCAAAGATCTTAGAGGTGATTTTTTACAGGTGATTTTTTGCAGGCGTGAAGATCTTAGAGGTGATTTTTTTTGCAGGCGTGAAGATTTTAGAGGTGATTTTTTACAGGTGATTTTTTGCAGGCGTGAAGATCTTAGAGGTGATTTTTTTTGCAGGCGTGAAGATCTTAGAGGTGATTTTTTACAGGTGTGAAGATCTTAGATGTGAATTTTTACAGACTTGAAGAAATTAAGAGGCTTTTTTAATTGAGAAAATTATAAGAGAAACTTCATGCATGGACGAGAAAATTTATGGAATAATTTAGTGTTTAAGGAAGATTCCATTAAGGTTGCTCAAGCTTAATCCCCCAATAAAATGTGTAACCAACAGGAAGTGAGCAAAATTTATGCAATAGATAAGGCTAAGAACACAGCAATATCTAGCGCACCGAGACTGCTAACGCCACCGCCGGACGCTGCATTGGGCGAAGCTTGCGGCGAAATGACGTAATTGCAGGGAATCTGAGACAGGCCGGCCCCAGCGCTGCAGACGGCCTGCTGCTGCTGATGCTGTTGCTGTTGCTGGGCGGAACTGCTAACTACGTAGTGCGCCTGCTGCTGAGGCGGCGGCTGAGGATGCGGCGTCATGGGTGCTGGACCTGGCAGCAGGTGATGATGCCCAGGAGCCAGAACCCCAGCGTGATGATAATAAGTCGGCGGTCCGGGCGAAGCGTGCTGCGGCGACGGGGCGTGCTGCGGCGACAAGATCACGTGAGTGAGGACGCCTTTCTCGTCAACAATCTGTTGGACTAGGTGACCAGGCGGCACCTGCATCGGCATCGGCATTGGCGGCCCGCTATTGGACACCATTCGGACGGTGGCCGGACCGCGTACGTGCTGAATTTGATCGCCGACTCGGACGCAGAAGGTCTCACCGGCTCCGACGTGAACCATGACAGTGTGCTCGTTACCTGTTTGCATTGGTTGCAACGGTTGCAGCTGAGGAGGCAGCGGCAGCAGATGCGGCGGTGGCTGCTGCTGCAGAGACAGATGATGCGGCTGCAGCTGCGGCGGCGGCGGCGGCATTGGCAAGGGTGCCGGCAGTGGCTCGGCCATGCGCAGGCTAGTAGGCCTGACTGCGGCGGTCTTCTCGTGCAGTTCCACAGGCAGCAAATTGGTCTCAGCAGGCGCCGCAGATTCGGAGTCCTGCCCAGACGTCAATTGTTGATTGTCGGCCTCAACGCTGCCAGAGACTGGGCCGTTGCTATTGGAGCCGCTGCTATTGTCGTCGCCATTGGTTTGCATAGCTGATGGATTGCAGACTGGCTGCCAAGATCTATTATTGTGGGGGCGGGGCTACAGTCGCTCGGCTACTCGGAACTGTGCCCCCGCTGTTTGGCTGTGTGGCTGTGTTGTGCTGTGCAGCTTTAGGCAGCTGCTAGCTGCAAATAAATTTAGCAACCAAAAATAATAAACTTATATTCTAATGGATCCTTTAATGGTTTCCTTATTCATTTTGTGAATTAAATTCAGCAAAAAATTACTTTTAAAGAAATTAAGAAGTAGAAAAAACAGAAGTTCAGAAACAGTAATTTTAAGACTTTAAATTAACTCTTTAATTTGTTGACTATTTCACTCTTGGACTTCTATACTTAGCATCTGGACTGGAAGCAAAAAATTCTAAGTATAGAAGTCCATGATTTCACTGAAATAGTTTGCTCACTAAAGAAAGTTAAAATATAAAAAATTATTGAACTATTTTGATTAGACAGCAAGGATAATGCTTATATTTTATTAGGCCATAGAATTTAGAATTTAAATAGTAGTGTGGGACTAACTCCTGGCTTATTTATAATTTTTGTAGTAATTTTTCAAGATATGATATTATATTTGCTATTGTATATAGCTGTAATAAAGTGACAATACTATTTGAGAATTTGTGAAAATAATACTATCCATTTGCATTGTATTTACATCATTAGTCAAAAGTATTCTATGGATGTGACACTAAACTTGTTTTATAACTTGTATATATCCTACTCTCATTTAATTTAATGTATGTGCTCATTATACCAATACATTTTTAGCAATGTAGTCCATTCTTTTACTTTATATATATAGTGATTAGTTAAATATATTTTCTATAACTTTTAATATATATATTGAATACATATTCAAAATGCATTTTTGGCACACTTAATTTCATTATGTGGCAGCTAATAGACCCAAGCCAATTAGTAACAAAAATACTATTTGGAATATAGACAATTAGTATAACTTGGCTACTTACAAAGAAGCAAAAAATATTAAAATAGCTTCTAGATTTTTAACATGGCACAAAAATATAGTTACTATATACTACCATTTTATATAGCAATAGGCCTGAAATTATTACTATGGTACTAGATTAAAATTATTATCTTTATTCTTAATTGAAAAACTGTGAAAAAATGCTGCTGATATCTTATATATATTGAATAGATTTGATTAGTCCAATGAATATTAAGAAACTGGGTGTTAGTAAATCTATAGTGGCAACAAAAGATGTTGATGATGCTAATCTAATGCTAATGATATTTATAATAACTGTATAGCAAAAGCTTTTTTAGTGCTAGTTATTTTGGCAATACATTTATTGAAAAAATCATATAGTATTTAATAGCAAATAGTAAATACAATGATATGTTTAGAAAAAAACTATAAAATGATTAGGCTTGAAACGTTGAAGGCTTTTTGTTTAGTTTTTTAGCTAAAATTTTGGTTCTTTCAAAGGAGTATTACATTATTTAATTATTCTATACTTGTATTCCAAATTGAAATTTTGTAAAAATAAAATATTTTATCTTATACAAAGGCAAAAAAATATTTTTGGCTATTTGCATTCAAATGCCAATATTTTTTAAATGATAAAAACTTTTGCCAACTTAAAATAAAATATTTTTTTATAAAACTGCCCATATATGCCCAATACCTGTTTGACCCATCTGAACTGGACAGGTGAAATGGCCGCTGGCCAAGGTAAGTTGCAAAATTGCAGATGGAAGTCACAAAATTGTTGATAAAAATTGCACAATCAGCAATATAAGTTGCAAAATCAGTGAAAATTGAGGAGGTAAGTTGCAAAAAGGAGGGGGTAAGTTGCAAACAGGAGAAGAATTGAGAAGATTAAGGCAAAAGTGGTGCGCAGGACCTTTTTTTTGTTCCTTCAAACTTTTGCCCAAAGTCAGTTGCAAAATTGGTCGAAATTGGGGAGGTAAGTTGCAAAATTTTGCTAAAACTAAGTTGCGCCGGACGGGTGAAATTTTTAGGTTAGGCATGTATGAAACTGCCAAAATGTCTTTTATAAGACAAAAAAACAGGATAATTATGGCACTATATAGGTTTGTATAATATATAGCACTTTATATTAGATTTTAATATTTTCGAGCGGAGCGAAGCGTAGCAAGTTTATAGGTTTGTGATCTGGGTAAGATGATGGGAAATCCGACGGGGAAAACCCCCCTCATAACTTTGCTATTACTGAACTGATTCTAACAGGATTTGCGCCATTTGATTTGTCTCGAAAATTCAGCTGAGAAAGTCCAAGACATTTCCAAATTTTTGCTTCCTTCCTGTTCAAGATCGAGTATTTCTGTTTTTTACTAAATATAGCAACAGCCTTAAAACTTAAGTCAACTGAATTGAGGCTTGCAATTTCAACTATCCAAATAGCTTTCCCTCACATAAAACAGTGTACACTGCACCTCACTGACTTGCTTGTGCATAGTGAAGCCAAGTGAAAGCGCACAGAGCCGAGACCCTCCAACCCAAAAGCCCCACCTTTTCATCACATCAAATAAAACATTGCCTAGCTATTGAACTCAATGTACGTGAATTGGCAGCCAAAGATAAGAGGAAAGGCACAAAATTTTCATCCAGAGCCTGCACTAATACTAGGCAGCCTGCCAACCAAAAACCCAGAGTACTCTACACATAGGTGGTCAGGCTACAGCAAATCCGTAGCATGCAGCTGCCCACCAACCTCTCTCTCTTTGCCTGCCTACTTATATCACCTGCCGATTGATACTGATCAGCTTGCGGCAAATATCTTTGTCGTGTGTGGAATTTTTTTCTCAGCAAATCTTTAAAATAAAAAGAATTAGAAGATGCACATGGTTGACTTAATCAAAGCACTATCATGCCCCTTCACAAAACAGTAGAGAATCCTTCCTTTTCCTTTCTTCAAATAGGTCTGGCACTGCTCACACGAGGCCAAAGCCCAAATTAAATCACAAACCCCTATAGCTGGATCGTACTAGAAAATTTATGGCGTCGCATGTAAATTTCTCTGCATGCAGGCAATATGTAAAGTATTGGAAATTGCGGTGTGGCCAGAACTTCATGAAACAAAAATCTCCTATGATATTTGAATATCCACCTGACACTAAAAAACATTGTGAAATCTGTGGCCTAATTTGAAATCTCACATGGGCAAAACTTCATTCTGCGGGTAAATGAATGGGGCAAACCAGTTAGGAAAGGGAGGGAAAGAGAAAAAGAAGAGGAGGTGAAGACTAAAGATAAGAGGAGAAGAGATGTGAGGCAGACAGAAAAGAAAAGGGAGGAGAAGAGTACAGGGTTCATGAGAAGCGAAGAGACAGGGAAAGAAGAGAAAGAGGTCCGGTATCAGACACAGGATAGGGCGAAAGATAGGGAAGAAGACAAGAGGAGGAGGGAGGGAAGGGGGCATTGCAGGGTAAATAAGTGAGGAAAAGAGATAAATTACTTTGGAGGTCAAGGGGCAGGGTAATGGATGAGAAGAAGAGATGGAAAGGAGAGGATGACAGGGAGTAGGGATTTGGAATAGAAAGAAGTGGGGATTCAGGGGAAGAAGATGGGATAATGAGAAGAAAGAGCAAAAGGAGATAAAGATGTGGAAGTAGAGAAATGCGAGGAAACAAAAAACTGAAGAGAGGAGAGGGGGAAAATGGAGAGAGAATGGAAAAAAGGAGCGAGGAAAGGAAGGGCTATATATAAGGAGGAAGTTAAGGAGGAGAGAAAGAGAGCGGAGGAGAAGGATGGAGGATTAGATAGAGGGTAGAAAGTAGAAAAAGGTTCTTAGAGGGAGAGAGTAGGGGAAGGGGCAAGTAGAAAAAGGAAAGAAAAAGATTGCACGGATGGAGGCAAGAGGGATTAGAAAGGAGGGAGTGGAGGTGAGAAGATGCGACAGAAGAAGGAAATGAGAGTAATGAGTTGGAGAGGACAGGGGAGAAAGGTGACGAGGGGGAAGAAGGGAGGGGGTTGGGGGACTAAAGGTTCTGAATAGAGCGGCAAAGCAAATAAATGAAGTTTTGGAACACAAGAATAAAGGGGACAGGAGTAGAAAAGGAAAGGGGAAAGGCAGGCGAGGAACGAAAAGAGAAGAGGATGCGGGATAGACAGAGGAGGGAAGGGAGGAGAAAGAAAACATTTGAGGGAGAAGGTAAGGGAAGGGACGAGTAGAAGAGAGGAATGGGAGATGACAGGGACAGAAAAGAAAGGGATGACAAAGGAGGGAGAGGCGGGGAGGAAGTGAAACAGAAGGAAATGAGAGGAATGAGTGGGAGAGGACAGAGAGAGTATGGGATCAATGGATATTGGGGAGAAATGAAAAGAGGGAGAAGACATGGGTGGAAGGAGAGAAAAATGCAGGGAAAGCAGATAGGCGAGGGGACGAGGCATAGAAAGTGATAAGAGGAGTGGTAAAGAAAGGGAAGAAGATGAGATGGCAGGAGGACATGTGAGGAGAGCTGGTGGTGGAACCCAAGATGAATGAGAGGGAAAAAAGGAAGAATGCACAGGGCAGGAGAGGGACTGAGAATAGGCTGGGAAAGATAGAGAAGGTTAGGTAGGAGGGAGAGGACATTGGAGGGGAGAAAGTAGGAAAGGGAAATGAAGAAAAAAGTGATGTTAGATGGCAGGGGCAAAGAGGGCAGGGATGAGAAAGGGCAAAGGGCGGAAGAGGAGAAGGCATAGGGAGGAAATGAGTGGAAAGAGATGACATTTGAGAGAAGAGGAGAGAGAGGATGAGATTAAATGGTGAGAGGAGCAATGAAAAGGCAGAGAAGGCAGATTTGCAACATGCTACGCCTACGCTTGAATTTCTAAGCTGCAATAAAGCAATTTTACATGCACACACTTTTAGACCAAATCCAAAGCACAGAATTCTGTAATCAAAAGGTTTTAATCATGACAGGAGGGGAGATATAGGGGGAGAGCTGAGTGAAAAGGGAGACAGGGGAGAATTGGCATTTCGCTCCACTTGATTTTTATTTCAATTTGTGAAACAATTGAAATAACTTCAGTGCCTGCTGCTTATCACTGCCACAATGTTCGCTCCGCTCCCATAAACAGTTGCAATGGAAATCAGTGTGCTAATAAAAGCATATTTACAATCTATATTAAATGTGTAATATTTGTATGCATATATATATATTGTAATCTCATTACATTTATTACATTAAAAATGTAGAGCTTGAATAGCTCAACCAATTTTGATCAAATTTGCAACAAAAGATAGCAAATTCTTCAAGGATGAGATGGTGAAAGTCTGCAGGCTCTGCTTCAAGTGGAAGGGGATTAAATATTTGAAAAACATAATATTCTATAGGTCTATATAAACACTATTAGAGCAAGTGATGAATATAAAGTAATGTACAAAAATTACTTTTTTCTATACTAGGTCTATATTTTATTATGCTTAAAAATTGTATTATTAAACAATTTCCTATAAATTAATTAATTAAAAATAATATCTTTTAATAGAGAGAGACTTTAAGCTTTTATATCTAAACTACTTTTAAAATCATGGTCTATACCTTATCCTATGTGTGCAACTTGAACAATTCAGTTGGCCGGTGCGACTTAGTTGAAACAAAATCTGTGACTTACTTGGACTCAAAGTTTGAAGGACCAAAAAAGGTCGTGCAAACCACATCTTACCTATAACTTGCCTACTTGCTACATTGTTTTACCTATTCTTACAAATTTGACATTTATACCACCTATTGTATAACTTACCCCCTCCATTTGGCATCTTATCCCCTCCTTTTTATGATTTACCCCCTCCATTTTGCAACTTACCCCCTCCATTTTTACAAATTTTGCAACTTGCACTGATGATTTTGCAACTTATATAATCAATTTTGCCACTTTAATTGGCAATTTTGCAACTTACATAGGCAATTTCGCAACTTACATTGGCAATTTTTGCAACTTACATTTCAATTTTGCAACTTACCTTGGTCAACTACCAAATTAGTTGGCTGGATTGGCCAACTTAGCCAACTGTTGCACACATATACCTTATAGTTATACATACTTTACTATTAAATTTAAAGTAATCAAATTATCATTTTCTATAGCCAATGCCATATACTTGGAATAGAAACATGGCAGCCATGTCTTTAATGTTGACTAGGACCACATTTATAGACTCAGCTGCCATGTCTATAATATTAAAACTTATGCCACACTTAGAGACATAGCAGCAGTGTCTACAATGCAAAAGCTAATAGACACGGCAGCTGTGTCTACAAGTTCCGACCAGGACTATACTTACAGACATGGCGCTGTGTCTATAATATTGGAGTTTATAGACACAGCGGCCATGTCTCTAAATTGTCCATGTTAATGAGCTCCAACATCACATTAGACATGGCCGCTGTGTCTTTAAGATGATTACATTATCAAAATGGCTGCCATGTCTTTAAGCTGCCACATTATCACCACGGCTGCTGTGCCTATAAGTATTCCATAAAACTTAAAGTTAAAGGCAAAAATTATGCCATAATGGGTTAATGGCTATATTTCTAATATTAACTAGAATATCCTTAAAGGATAAAGATATAGCTGCCATTTCTATAATATTGGAACTTATAACACCACTTAAGTTTAAATGGAAGTAGCTAGTCTAGAGTTGAATGTATGATACAATATCCTACTGTTAATATTTAAATTTTTCAGATGCATTTATGGCAAGTAAACCTAATTTTTGTCCTAAGTAGTAATAAATAGCAAAGTATATAGCAAAATACGCTTGACTAGAACTATGCTACGAACGCAGTGGACTAAGAATTTTGGAGTGGGACAATCTAACTAGTAGACTACTCGACTTACTTGGCCAGTTTTGCTCATTGCTTACTTTTAAACATAGCTAATTAACTCAGGAGGGTAAAAATGTATAGATTTTTTTATAAAAGTGGATTCTGGACTTTAATTAGGGCTTCAGATTTCGTTTTCACTTTCTGACAAGCACTAAATGTCTAATGTCTAATTTGCTAATTTAATATTTATAAACATTATTAGAACTCATATTGAATTTTTGTGTCATATTTGAAATCATGCAAATCAAACGCACATTTGTAACAAAAACTCTGCTCATTTAAGCTATCTTTCAAAGACAAATTTATTAAATTAACTTACTTTTTATTTCATCGTTCTAATTTTTCTAAATTATTCAAGTGTGGCAAGTAAACTTTATTTATATTTAAACACTTGCAGTACGACAAAGCGATTACAGCGTCCAGACATACTGCTTATTAGACATAGTAAGTGACTTTTAAGTCAGAAAATTTAAATTTAGTGCTTTGACTTTATTAATTTTTTACACAGTTTCAAACCGTGATAGGGTTTGCTAATAATGTGTAGTGCAATTCAGTTTCTGTAGTGGAATTTCGATAATAAAAAACGAACTTTTTTAAGTAGCAAAGTTCCTAGAAAAAGCGTAGAGTTTCCTTTAATTACAATAACCACCATAGGAGTCTAGGGTTTAGACGTAGAATTATATTTCTTAATGTTTTACAGCTTTTGAACGCATTTTCAAAAATGAGTTGCGACAAAATAAATATGTGAAACTGACTTCAAAAGAAAATGTCAAAAATGTTTGGAGCAACAGAATTATTTTGTTGGATATCAACTTGTTTGTTGGTATTACTGCTTATAAATCCGAATTTTTCATATGCTTTTAAAAGGTTTGTGCGAAAGTTCATTTTGCGTCTAGATTTAGTTTTTTATATTTAATGCTATTTAGCACTATTTTTTTCTACCAATTAGCTAATGCTAATTTATTGACTTACACATTATTGTTAAATGAAAAAATAACTAAAAGGAATCTACTGTTTTAATATTCCATTTTACTAATTACTAGCTACATAAAAAGGCTTGATTGGTTGGCTTTTTCTCCTGACTTAATTGTGATGTCAAGACATTGATATTTACTTTTTACTAACTTATTTTTTTGTCTCAATAGCCTTGGGACATTCAGTAGCATAGCAAGAAGGGTTATGTGGGGCATAATGCCACTTCTAAACATTTACCCAAAAAGAATTTACATTTTGCTAGTTGAAAACAGAATAATAAAAATATATGACCATATGACCACACAGCCAAAATCATAGTTTTTCCTCTAAATAGTAGTAAAACTGATTTGCATATCAAATAATGAATTTATTTTTTTAGACTTTAGAAGCTAAATATTTTCTTAGTCAAGTCTTATCTATCATATTCACATTCTAAGGATTAACCATTTATGTAGCTCCTTATTTGCTAGTGTTTCCAAAAAAGGAAAAACTAGCATAATTCTACTGTACATGTTTTAGGTTAAGCAGGTGCTTTATTCCCTTTTAATTTATTTCAAACTTTTCTTTAAATAACATCCATACTATGATACCATCTTATCATCTTATTTTAGGACGAGTTACTTACTGTATGACGTGAATTATGGCGAAGGCTTCAATTTGAGGCGCGATGTTTACATTCGATTTGCTAATCTTATTAGGTAATTACCACATCTAGCAATGAATTTCTGTTATATGAAACACAGGCTGATTCTTCGCTACCTTCAAGTGACTATTACATTGGCATGAACCCATAAAACAACTGTAGATTTTTAAATGTTCGCCAATCTCACACTCAATGGACCCTAGTGCTGCCACCCTGGGGCCGGCTGTACCACTGGTTCAACAACCGCAGCCTGGAACGACTGCCCTGGTCAAAGTTTTTCGATGTGCCAAGCCTAAACTTGTTCGTACCCGTGATTGAGTTCGAACAATTCTTGATTGGTTGGTTTGATTTTCTCCTGAAATAATTCTGATGTCAAGACATCAATGTTTGTGATTGATTTATTTTTACTGACTCACACGACGCAGATAACAATGGTTCACCAATAACCAAGGCGTACTACTTGCAAAGCTTGCCATTCAACGATGGAAAATGGATCGAACGTGTTGAGCTGCAAGCCTGTGAATCGAAGCACTCGTACTACTACTCGTCTGTGAGTAGTATATGTGTTGCAGCAAAATTTGTCCGTATAGTAGATAATTAGTTAGAAAATTTACGAAAAAGTGCACAAAATGAGTACTACTGCAAAAATTATTGCAACTTCTAAAGTATATGTAAGATATAGACTCTTATAATTATACTATTCTCTTCGTCGATTTAACAAACGTTCCCACGCATGCGTTTTTTTTTGCCTCAGACTCGCCAACAATGGTTTGGCTGGATGTACGGCTACGGCGACAGCCAGCCAATCAGCGAGTTCGCCTGCTTAGGCGTGCAGGCCGAGGCGAAGACTCTGGTGGAATTTTTGCTAAGCCTGGGTCCGGTTAGGTGTGTGAAGCTTTAAATCATCATTTTGAACAGGTGTTGAGTTTATGCTTAGCGACATGTGTTTAAGACGGGGCCTTCCTCATCGCCGAAAAGACACTTCGCCAAATTTCCACATCGTAGAAAATGTATTTAGCAGTACCCGAGTGCTTTTTTGAGACTTTCTACGATGTGTCGTTTCGGCGTTGTGTCCTAAAGTGCCTAGATTTTCTACGTTATGGCTTTTCTGCGTTGTGTTGGGGACTCCCAAATATCAATATTCTACTATACATCTTCTCGGCGAGGTGTCTTTTCGGCGAGGTGTCTTTTCGGCGAGGTATCTTTTCGGCGAGGTGTCTTTTCGGCGTTGTGACGGCACCCCGTTTAAGACGCTGCAGTCCAGACTACATTTATAAGTCGTTAATCACTGAGTTTGTACTGCACTGCGCATTTCAGAAGTGTATTATTTGATCGAGGTGAAACCGTCATCCACGGCAGCTACAGCGAATGGAGTCAGGAGTGGTGGACAGTAAGCGGCCAATTATTTTTTATGGCTTTATTAATCAACTATTAAAATATTCTATAGCGTTGATAAAATTCGCTGGGCAATGTCAGGCCCGGCGCAGCATGGTGTTCTCCGACCGGCTACGCAATCTGGCCGCCGATTTTCGTCACAAGTTTCTTAATTCAACGGATCTCGCTGATCGGACTGTGCGGCCAAAGGACTGGCGTAGGCTCACGGTAGGTTGGTGCTTCATAGAGGGTTTTAAGAAACCAGCGTTAAAACAGCTGCCCCCGCCCCCCCCCCCTCCGGGACAGGCTGCTGAAGGGTCAGCCATCGGCGGCCCCTACCTGGCTGCTCATCTTCGCCGGCTGGACTTTCTGCACGCCCATCCCGACGCAACCCCGTCGCTGGCGTCGGCAGCCAGGCAGCTCATCAAGCTGGCTAGATCCCACAGCCTGAGCACTATCTTCCTAGCTACTGACGATCCATTGGCTGAGTCTCAGCTGGCCGAGCAGCTTCTGGCCGCCGGAGCTGCCGACATTCGCCTGATTCGCTACGTCCAACAGTCAGCTGGCGAACTCACTGACGGCGAACTGGCCATCCTGGACCAGATTGTCGGCTCGCACGCGCGTCATTTTATTGGCAGCCGAGCGTCAACCTTCACCTACAGACTAGTTGAGGAGCGCTCACTAATGGGCTTCGGTCGCGCGTCCAGTGTCGACGTGTTTTGTAAAGACGGCGCCGAGAGCTGCGAGCCCGGGACCTACTGGCCGCCGCAGTACGAGCCGAAATTCTCTATAGACGGAATCGGTGACAAAGAGGAGCTTTGAACTGAGCGCTGCTTCTTCATCAATGCAGCTTTGCCTTACTATGAGTAATATTGACAGGGTTTTTTTGGTTTTTTGTCAATTTTTTTTAGGTTACTTAAAATCGTACTCAATCTCTGTTTATTCAACTTTTACAATTGAATTTCCTTCCGAAAGAGACTTGCCTTTGACTTTTAGTATTTTTTGTCACTAAAGTGCAATTTTTTAAAATCAAATTTTGTTATTCACCTTCTTCCAGCTACTTTATGCTACGGTTAGTGGGAAATTAGGTCACTAATTTCATAGAAACGAATATTTCCATATTGCTTTTGTTCGTTTATATTTCAAATTTTGTTATACACTTTCAGCTTAATTTCTAGGCAGTTGGTTTAAATACAAGGTTTGAATAAATTTTTGTTAACATTCGATAGGTTAATACGAAAATTTTGGAATATTTTCTCACTAATTTTTTTTGTTATTTTTGTGAATGGAGGTATTGAAAAGTGGCTGGTTAGGGGTTGGTTTTGGTATGTAACATCCGTATGGCATTGTTTTCAAACCCAAAAACTAGTTTTCTTTACTCATGCTAGTTTTTGTAAGATTTCCTGCAACTGTAATATAAACTTCATTTAAGGGAATAAACAAGCAATTGTTAGTGTGCAAATTTTCTGCTTTCAGCTGCGTCTCCCTCAGCTCTAAGAGCCAAACCAAACTGCGCGTTGCGTTTTGCTGACGTTTCAACTAAAAGAAAATAGTAAATAAAAAATGGTTGCCTTGTTGAGCTGTTTCATTTCTTAGTTACCCAGAAGCGCCAACACAAGGAACTATATCTTTGACAAGAAGTAGCGAAGATATATTAGTACGCTTAACTGTATTCTCTGTGCTGTTATGAAATTTGTTTTGCTTTTTAGCTAGTTTGACGTAGTTGGGAGTTGGAGCGGGGCTGCGGGAGCAAACTTGGGGAAACAAATGCCAGCTGAAGACAGGAGCGGGCGGATTGTCCAACTTAACTGGTTTGGAGAACAAATATACAACAGTTGCGGTGACAGCGCGTTAAGCAGAAAACGTTAGCCCCAGCTCTGACTGGTAGCTATATGCATTTAACCAAGCTAGTCCCCCCAACGAAACCTGAAGCGCACCATAACCACATTATTTATACATAGTCGCCCTGTCAAACGAAACATAAAAAAATCATTATTAACTACCGATTCCATGGTTACATGTCGCGTTTGCTTCGCATTTGAGCTTCACCAGAAACTGTAAGGCTGGCGCCGCCTTGTCTGCGAGAGTTTCCCAACGCTAAATCCCCCCTGAACCTACTAGCAGGCCTGCAGGAACTCTTGGGGGTGGGCTCCGCGATCGTCTCTGTGTCTGGCTGGAATTCCATTCATTATTCCATTCATGAAGGATCAGGTGATTCTCTAGCCACCAATCCCTTGCTTGCCCGGGGATTTATTAAGCGTGTATATGAGAGGCCGCGGGCGCTCAATTTGGGCTCTGAAGGGTTTGACAGGGAATAAAGCCGAGCTCCCAACTTGCAATTGTGACATGAGGACACCGAGTGCCGGTATACACATGTTTAGGTGCGGAAGTGAAGAGCTTTGCGTTCCCAGGCCATTGAGAGAATTGGCTGCTTGCCGCTAAGCCTCTCTCACTAACTCAGTAGCTAAGTTAGCTACCTTGTTGACATCAGCGCCTAACACGGGCTTGAACAATGCCGCCAAGGACCCGCTGCGTAGCTGTCAACTGGGGGGGGGGGCGGGGGGGGACACAACACTTGCTACTCACGCGCGCACACGATTCTACGGGATAATGCAAACCTCATTTCACACCCCTTCATTCCATATTCTTCCCCCCCTCCTGCTCACCGTTCTGAACGCTTCTGTGTTATAAAGTTAATCCTTGTCGTAAATGAAGTGCTAAAAATATTTGCCAAAACTATATACAGTGCAGGGTTTTGTTGGTTAGCAGGCTACGCAGGAATTTAGCAATAAACTAAAATTGCACTCTTGCACTCGCAGCTCCTAGTTCAAACACGTTCGGGGTCTGTGTCTATATGTGCGGCCATCGAGCATCGCGCAAGCGAAAAGAATAAGGCGGAGAGATACGAGCGTAGTAGCAAGATTATTGCATTTTTAACCGGTCTATAAGCAACTCAAGCATTGTTTACCCGTGGTCGGTTAGTCTCCAACTTTTACACACACAGGAAATGCTCACTACGATCAATGGTGCGGCTCAGCTAGCTGTGATCTGTATTTTCCTATGCACTATAGCTACGTGTCAAACTAGTGAATTAAAAAATAGTTTTTACGATTTCTATAACTCAATTGTTGACAACGAATTTCGTGCCCATGTTTACTTTCTATCTTGTGGTGTAAAGATTAATAATCATGTGATTTGGCTTTGGTTTAGGACATGGTTCTGAAGATTATTCAGAACGCTAACAGACTCTGTATTCATTTTCATCTATACCGAAAGAGGACTTACAACGTGCTTACAAAAGTTATGACAGCTCTTTTTCCGTCTATCAATGTCAAGATTATTGAAATTAATAAACAATTTGAATATTATCAAAAGAAAGATTATTTGCTCGAGGAATTTTCAGAAAACAACTGTTAAATAATGTAAGAAAAAAGCTATTGATTTTTTATTGTTATTTTTTTAACACCCCATTAAGCAATATCAATTAAAAGTGATCTACCTGACTTATTTTGTTATACATTTTCATGCTAGTCATGAAGAAAATAGGGGCGTACAATGGCGTACATTTTACAATAATGGTGATATTTGAGAAATTTGCTGCAATAATCAAACAGCGAACCCTGTCCTATTCTGCAATTCAATATTTTTTTTAAAAACTCTCAACGCCATGGTCGGTTAGTCTCCAACTTTTACACACACAGGAAATGCTCACTACGATCAATGGTGCGGCTCAGAGCTGTATTTTCCTATGCACTATAGCTACGTGTCAAACTATAGTGAATTAAAAAATAGTTTTTACGATTTCTATACTCGTAACTCAATGTTGACAAAGAAGTTCGTGCCCATGTTTACTTCAGGACATGGTTCTGAAGATTATTCAGAATGCTAACAGACTTTGTATTCATTTTCATCTAGCGAAAGAGGACCAAGGGGTCGTAACGTGCTTACAAATGTGATCACAGCTTTTTGTCCGCCCATCAATGTCAAGATTATTAAAAAATTATAAACACTTTGAATATTATCAAAAGAAAGATTATTTGCTCGAGGAATTTTCAGAAAAAAACTGTTAAATAATGCAAGAAACAAGCAATTGATTTTTTATAGTTATTTTTTTAACACCCCATTAAGTAATATCAATTAAAAGTGATCTACCTGACTTATTTTGTTATACATTTTCATGCTAGTCAGTAAGAAAACAGTGGCGTACAATGTCGTACTTCGTAAAATAATGATGATAATTAAGAAATTTGCTGCAATAAACAAACAGTAAACCCTGTCCTATTCTGGAATTCAATAATTTTTTTAAAAAAATTCTCAACGCCAGTTTATTATTCAGCATTGGTGAAATTCTCCGCGCGGAATTAGCGGCGGCGGCTGCGGCAGCCGGACTGGCTGGCCGCTGAATGTCCAGCACGATTTCAGCATCTTTGGCGCGGGCGCCGCTTGCAGGCGCGGCGGTAGCTGCAGGTTCTGGACGCGCCGGG
>CATNEM010000250.1:57500-100000 GCA_950096795.1 Macrostomum cliftonense | reverse complement strand
AGATAGATAGATAGATAGATAGATAGATAGATAGATAGATAGATAGATAGATAGATAGATAGATAGATAGATAGATAGATAGATAGATAGATAGATAGATAGATAGATAGATAGATAGATAGATAGATAGATAGATAGATAGATAGATAGATAGATAGATAGATAGATAGATAGATAGATAGATAGATAGATAGATAGATAGATAGATAGATAGATAGATAGATAGATAGATAGATAGATAGATAGATAGATAGATAGATAGATAGATAGATAGATAGATAGATAGATAGATAGATAGATAGATAGATAGATAGATAGATAGATAGATAGATAGATAGATAGATAGATAGATAGATAGATAGATAGATAGATAGATAGATAGATAGATAGATAGATAGATAGATAGATAGATAGATAGATAGATAGATAGATAGATAGATAGATAGATAGATAGATAGATAGATAGATAGATAGATAGATAGATAGATAGATAGATAGATAGATAGATAGATAGATAGATAGATAGATAGATAGATAGATAGATAGATAGATAGATAGATAGATAGATAGATAGATAGATAGATAGATAGATAGATAGATAGATAGATAGATAGATAGATAGATAGATAGATAGATAGATAGATAGATAGATAGATAGATAGATAGATAGATAGATAGATAGATAGATAGATAGATAGATAGATAGATAGATAGATAGATAGATAGATAGATAGATAGATAGATAGATAGATAGATAGATAGATAGATAGATAGATAGATAGATAGATAGATAGATAGATAGATAGATAGATAGATAGATAGATAGATAGATAGATAGATAGATAGATAGATAGATAGATAGATAGATAGATAGATAGATAGATAGATAGATAGATAGATAGATAGATAGATAGATAGATAGATAGATAGATAGATAGATAGATAGATAGATAGATAGATAGATAGATAGATAGATAGATAGATAGATAGATAGATAGATAGATAGATAGATAGATAGATAGATAGATAGATAGATAGATAGATAGATAGATAGATAGATAGATAGATAGATAGATAGATAGATAGATAGATAGATAGATAGATAGATAGATAGATAGATAGATAGATAGATAGATAGATAGATAGATAGATAGATAGATAGATAGATAGATAGATAGATAGATAGATAGATAGATAGATAGATAGATAGATAGATAGATAGATAGATAGATAGATAGATAGATAGATAGATAGATAGATAGATAGATAGATAGATAGATAGATAGATAGATAGATAGATAGATAGATAGATAGATAGATAGATAGATAGATAGATAGATAGATAGATAGATAGATAGATAGATAGATAGATAGATAGATAGATAGATAGATAGATAGATAGATAGATAGATAGATAGATAGATAGATAGATAGATAGATAGATAGATAGATAGATAGATAGATAGATAGATAGATAGATAGATAGATAGATAGATAGATAGATAGATAGATAGATAGATAGATAGATAGATAGATAGATAGATAGATAGATAGATAGATAGATAGATAGATAGATAGATAGATAGATAGATAGATAGATAGATAGATAGATAGATAGATAGATAGATAGATAGATAGATAGATAGATAGATAGATAGATAGTTACTGTTCTTGCTCTACGCGATAAATTTAATATAAAGCTTGTATTATTCGAGAGAATAATAATAGAACGAGAAAAAAGTTTTACTACGTAGTATATTCGTCGTACACGGTGGGTAATCTGCTCTTAACGCAAGAAATTAAGCCATTTTAATATCATTTGGCGGCTTTTATTATTTTGATCCAGCACTTTTGTTTTGTTGACTTCTGTAAAAAAAACTTAAACTCACTGCAACCCAGGGCATAATAAGCGCATAATATTATAATTATAGTTAATATTGCAACTAAATAGCTAGTAACACAATTATTTCTCGCTAGTAATTAAGTATGTCCAGTGGCGCAACTAGGGGGGGGCGGTGTGGTGACCATCCCCCTTTCGGCGAAAGAAAAAAAGCAGTAAGGGGGGACCAAGAGACTTTTCACGAAAAAACCATCCGGACTCAAAATGACTCTCACGCCCCCCTCGAACCGAACTCATCAGGGTCCGCCCCCCTTCACAAAATTCTGGTTGCGCGACTGAGTGTGTCTTGCTTTGCATAAAAGTTATTTTGAATTCAATTATATTACTGCCTGTGCCTAATCTAAATATTTTTATTTCACAACCTCTTTACCTGAGCGCTGTGATACCAATTGCCATTGCCCTTAAGTCTATAAAAGTGCATGATGTACCGAACATTGGCCCGATGGATTGGCCTAATCCTTAAAACGAACAAATAAATTATTATTACGTGCTAAATAAATAAATACGATAAAATTCTTTACGTAGAGCTCAATATCTTTTAAAAGTTTTAAGTAGGGCGGCCTAATTTATAATGAATATTAAGGTATCGGATATTTTTTCGAAATTTTACTCGGAAATTATTATAAAAAATTGTTATAATTTAAAAATAAAGTTGTTACATTTAAAAAAGTGTTGTTAGCCGTGACACACTAGACGCTGACTGCTCTTTTCTTGTTGTTAAGTTATGGCTTTCTTAAACGTATGTCTATCGCATAGTTGTTTACCTTTTAAATAATTATTTTAAATATTAGTTTTTATTATTTGTTTTGGTTTAGACATCAATTGCATCTACTATCAAAAGTTTAATTTTTGTTCTTTAAAATCCTAAAAATGTACTAGGGCCCTTTTTCCTACTGCTGACACAAAGTTGTCATAGCATTTTTCTTTTTAATTATATAACATTTTCTCTGACTAGTGATATAATACTTTCCCAATAATATTACTTTATATCAGCTATACTACTAACATGTATCTGGTAGCATTTCACACAGTGCCAAGCAGCAAGCACTGGTTTTCCAGCCTGAAAGGCGTACTGTGGATCAGAGGGTCAAGGCCTTTCACTCTAGCTTCACTCGTCTTTTTACTCCTACTTTATGCACAGGTCTAATGTGCAGGATCTGAATATCAATCTGAGTGTAAATCTGAGTATCATATAGAATCGAATCTGACAATTTGCAACTTACTTCGGGTCAAAGTTTGAAGGACCAAAAAAAGGTCCTACAAACAAATTTCGCCTAAAGCTTCCCAATTCTTCCCCATTTTGCAACAAACCCCCTCCATTTTGCAACCTACATTGGCAATTTTGCAACTTACATCAGCGATTTTGCAACATACATCGGCGATTTTGTGACTTATATCAGCAATTTTGCGATGTCACTTTCTTGGTAGTCCTGTCACCTGGCTAGTTCGGCCACTTGTGTGCCAATGTATGCCAAGACCCTTTGTGTGCGCCACACTTGTGCACCAAGACCCTTCGTGTGTGCAAGAATTTTCCCCCTAAAGGCCACCTTCCTAACTATGGTTCTAGCACTAAACTTGTGTGCATTTATTTTATTTTGTCTAAAGTTTTGTAAAATAACCATGATACATTGATATTAGGCCTATTTCACTTAGAATACAATATTATTAGAAAGTAGTAAAACAAAAATTACAAAAATCAGGCTACATTATTAGTGCAGACTTAAATTTTTATAAAGTAATATTTTTAATAAACTAGCTAAGCCTTCCACAAAATGATATATAAGTTCATATCATAATAGTTACTAATTTAATATCATTTAAACATTTTATTCAAGAAGAGATCCTATTGAAAACTTTATCATCTCAAAAGCCCTATTTTGCTATAAAAATTGAGCAAGATATAAACTTGATATAGCTAGGCCCTATTGCTTTTACCATAATGGCTATTTATTTTTAAACTACTACTATAGAAATTAGTAAACTGAAAAAAATAAAACAATTTTACTATTATAAAAAAGCAAGTCTTTTAGTAGGCCAAACATTTTTATGCATCAAAATATTTATACTACAGGGTATTACAAAAAGTTTAAAGTTAGTAAACTACTGGCTTGTTATATAGTATTATAAGTAATGCTCTAGACAACAAGGCTTTGCTCAAATAGGTTATTAACCATCATGCCTTTTTATTAGAAAAGCCACTTTTAATAAGAAGCATATGCTATTTTTGCAAATTAGCCAAGTTTTTATTGGTATTAAAATATATAAACTATTAGTTAAGACAATCTTCCAAGGTATTCAATCCACTTTAACTCAAAGTTTTAAAAACCTATTTGCTAGAAAAAACAACAAAGTAGGGTCTAAAAAATAGCTTTAAACCTGTCCTTGAGCAGATGATGATCTAATAGTAATTGTAAATAAATTCGTAAAAATCGTAGATAGATCAATAGTGTCAGCTGATAAGTTATAGTAATTGCAAATAGGTCAACAAGGAGAGCTAATAGGTCAATAGCAATGGCACATACATGCGCAACAGTCTGCCAAGTCAGCCAATCCGGCCAACTGATTTGGTGGCTGACCAAGGTAAGTTGCAAAATCGTAAATAAAGTAGCAAAATTGGCATTGTAAGTTGCAAAATCATACATGTGCAACCTCCTGAATCTTACCTAGCCAGTGCAACATTGTTTAGTCTAAGTGCAACATTGTTTTTGACAAAAAATTGCAATGTTGTTCAGTGTAAGTGCGACATAGCTTGTCTGTGGAAAAATTTGTGACTTAGTTGGCCAAAAATTTCGAAGGACCAAAAAAAAGCTCCCGCAAACCATTTTAGCCTGAATCTTCGCAATTCTTCTCCATTTTGCAACTTACCCCCTCATTTTTGCGACTTACCCCCTCATTTTTCACCAATTTTGCAACTTGCATAGGCAATTTTGCAACTTACAGTGGGGATTTTGTGACTTACATTGGTGATTTTGCAACATCCCTTGCTTGGCAGTCCTGTCACCTGGCCGATTCGGCCAGGTTGGCCAGGTGTTGCGCATGTATGTGCAAAATTGGTGAAAAATGAAGGGGCAAGTTGCAAAAATGAAGGGGTAAGTTGCAAAAACAAGGGGGTAAGTCGCAAAAATGAGGAGGTAAGTCACAAAAATGAGCGGGTAAGTTGCAAAAACGAGGGGGTAAGTCGCAAAAATGAGGGGGTAAGTCACAAAAATGAGGAGGTAAGTTGCAAAACTGAGGGGGTAAGTCACAAAAACAAGGAGGTAAGTCACAAAAATGAGGGGGTAAGTCGCAAAAACAAGGGGGTAAGTTGCAAAATGGAGAAGAACTGGGAAGATTTAGGCAAAAATGGTTCGCGGGAACTTTTTTTGGTCCTTCGAACTTTGACCCAAAGTAAGTCACACATTTTTTTAAAACTAAGTTGCACTGGCCAACCAAATTTTTCAAGTTGTGCACCTATGCAATGGCAGATAGGTCAATTGTGGCAACTAACTATTTAGTAGCACTAGTAGACAATTAACTAATAGCTATGACTGATGGACTAGTCTTGAATCATATAATAACTGCACATTTTGTTTTTGGATATGCCTCCATCTAGCTATATAACTCAAGTTTGAAATACTAAGCAGTTGCAGATTTGCCCATATATCAAATGCTAACTTTTGATAAGCATCAAGTACAAAAAACAGGACATCTCAAAGGTTAGGTCAGTAAAATACTTCCTGATTTCTTATATCAATGAAACTGTACAAATTTCTTCTTTAGTACATTGTAAGTATAATTGTGAAGTTTGGGGTTCAAAATCTTATCCAAAGTGTACAACAGGTATGTTTACTTTTTTAGTGCTTTTTTATTAAAAAAGTCAAAAAGTTTTCTTAGAAAAATTCCAATTTTAATTGTGTTGAAAGTACCAATATATTTTGTATTGATGTATTATTTAAATTCTTTGTAATTTTGTTATCCAATAATTTATGTGAAGTATTCTATAATTTTATAGCACAATATTATTTTTTCTGTTTGTCAATAAGTTACTTTGGTTAAATTCACTCTTCTTAATTAGATTTTTTAATTTTTTTGGCACATTTTTAAGTGAATTATTTATCATTATTATTGACATTGTGCAAGCTCTCTTCTCTCCCTAAATTTCGTCTGCTTATCTATTTAATTATGGTTTATAACTTTTAAAAAATCTCTTTGCCTGTTAAAAATGCAATAGTTTGTAAGTTTATCCACTACTTTTTTTCAACACAGTTAAGCATCAAAGTGTAGCTATTATTTCAATTCTGTCATGAAGGAAAAATATAGAGACCCAATCTTCAATAGATCCCCAATGCCTCTATTGAAGATTAGGTCTATAAATTATGCAAGCTATGGGCTTCCTCACACCCTGGATGTGGGTTATGCTACCAACATAGTAGAGATAATATACAGACCCAATCTTCAATAGATCCCCATGCCTCAATTGAAGATTAGGTCTATAAATTATTTTAGCTACAGACTTTCCCCACCCTAAAACCCCCATTCCCCCAGACCCTAGGTGTGGGTTTAAGCTACATGAAAATGGAGTAGAAAATTGAAATCAGCATGCCAAAAAACCACTATAGACACAAAATTATGTTCCTATCAAAACTGGAAGTATTTTACCAACCTATTCTTCAAGAAGTCCAAAAAACATTCTATAGTCATTTTGATACCTAATTATTACTACCCTTTGTAGGTTGCCAAATAGCCTCTTAAGCTTGAATATAGAATCATATTTTTATTTTTTCTTTATAGTTGCTATTATCTTCTAGCTTGTAGGCTAAAATTAATAGCTGAAATTAATTTAGTTTCATAAAGTTTTGAATTTGTATATATTCTTTGAGTTGATATTTAATATCCTAAGAATATTATTAGGATGGATTATATATCACCTAGATAGAAATATAGCTTTTAATACTTATTAAAATGACCTTGGCTCTTAATATCTTGACAGTGTACTTTGTTGTTATTATTGTTAACATAAAATAGGCAGCCTCTTCTAACTAAACTTAAAAGCTAAGGCTTACTAACTTACAATCTAAACTTGCATTCAATGCACAAAATCAGCAATAAGTATTTATTTGTCTATAATAAAAATAACTATTATAATTATACAGGATTAAGATCAATGACAACAAAAAATTTGTCAAGAAAGGCCAAAATAAAGGAGAAATAGGCTATTTTGCCTTGAAAAAGGAAATGAAAGAGGGGATATCCAAATAAAGGAGAGTAACAAAAATGAAGAAAAAAGGAAGACACATGCATCCTGTGTATTTGCCTGTATATTATATAGAATAGAAAATAAAAAGCCAAAGCTTATTGGCATGGACTTAAATATTGTTTTCATTATTCCCATAGACCCATATAAATAGTGTTTCTCTTATTTGCATAGATCCATCAATGGTGTTTGCATTATTTCCATAGATAAATCTATATAAGTAATATTTTACTTATTTGCATATATTGATCTATGCTATATATTTTTAGAGTAGTGATAGATCATATTAATAACAAATATATTTTACCTGATTGCCTTTCCTATTTTTTTAACTAGTTCTAATGATCGCTTCTAGTGGCAAAGATTGACAAAAATTACCCAACAAATTGATCATATCCTCTAAAGTAGAATATTTCTTGTTTCAAAAATCATTTGTTAAAAATTAAATCCTGTGTGCCAATTTGACCAAATTTAAATATAATTATTTTTACTTTGATGGGTATTTTCTATTGTAGCCATGGATACTTAAGGTATAAATTCTAAAAAGTGCTCATTTATACTGCTATAATTCTGCTATAATTCTGAAAAATTGCCTTATTATTCACAAATTAATAATTAATAGTATTTTTAGAATGTGGCACTTCCAATTTAATTTCTCTTATGTAGGCATATATCTATAAATATAGGCATACAATGTGATAAACAGTATAATAAAGTTCAAGCATAAAAAGGGGAAAGAAAAAAATTAAATGAAAATAAAGGTACAAGGCAAAGTAAGCTAGCTCATAAAAGGAACAAGAAAAGGCCTAAAGAAATTGTATGAAATGGGAGGTATAGACAAAAGAAGAGTTCTATTACCAATTTGCTTATAATGTATGAAGAATCCCCTAGATAGCAGTTTTGGCACCCATTGACAGCTAATTGTATTTCTGGTAAACAATTTTAGAATCTCCTGCTAAAAATTTGATATCCTCTAGTTAGTAGTCATAGTGCCCCTTATGATTTGGCCCCTTATTATAAATTGGTTGTCTCTATTCCTAGCAAAAGCTATCAAATTTGGCTACAAAGAGAAGCAGATAGTTGAGGTTAGTATTTTGAATTTTTATACAATGGTGCAAATAAAATGCCATATACTATTTTATTTTTTAATTACCTTTTAAATTTAAAAGTGTAAGTAAGATTTTGGCATATTAACAGTGCTTTTATGGTTTCATAATGCATTAGAATATCCATTTAAATAAAAAAATAGTCATAATTTGGTCCAATGGGCACATTGTGATTTAATTTCAAATGGATTAAAAAACTAAAGATGCTCTACTTAAGTAGATATAAAGTCACTTTTTGATCACTTTTGAGCAATAATGTTCTAAGCTTAGAAAGCTACTAAGTAATTTTAGTGACACTTTTTTCACAAAAGCAGTCCTTATTAATATAATATCTATAAATTTAAATTGATTAGAGATATTTAAAAAACTATAGAGAAATTTAAAATCTCCATTAATGCAATATCAAAACTTACAAGAGTTCAATATCTGGTTTGTACTACTAAATAAGCTATTGTAGTATATATTTCAATTGAATGATTTACATACCTTTTAGTTAGATAAAGTATATTTACCTGTAATAAGGTCTTGCCTCTAGGCAAAATTAAAAATATTACATTTTTAATGCCACTATTCTCTTGCATCATATAGTGCATATGTATTTTTCAACCTTGAGTTTATGCCTTGGGATTTTATAATAAAGCAATTATAATAAAGTTTCATTGCTGCCCCTTTAATGAAGTTAAGATGGAAACTCTATTGATTTTATGGCATTTGTTTACTTGTTCAAAATAACAATGGCAATAATTTCCATTGCTTAACTGTTGCTTTGTGAATTATTTTCTATTGAATAAGCACTTTTCTAGCCTTCAATATTCATTATCTAATTATAGGTCTCTGTCCCTGAAGGGTTGTGGAATTCCTTACAATTTAGATTTTCATCTTATAGTCAAAGATCACAAAACAAATTTTCGTACTGAATGTTGCACATTTAGATAATACAAATGTATAAATAGAGCCAATATATATTTATTAATATTATCATTATTATTATTATGTTACTCATTTGGGTCAGTAATCTAATGCGCACATGAAAATGTTCTTAGCTAGTGGGAAAGTCCACCAGAGATGGAAATAAGTAGTTAGCAGTGTAAGAGCATAGAGTGGCGAAACTTCTTATTCGTCGACAGTGGCTATTCCTGTCTTATCCTATCTCCAACCATTTTCCAATTCTCCGCCCTCCCCATGCTGTTCTATTGGAGGCTGCAGCAGCTCCATCCGCGTCACTCTTATTCGTTCTCTTCCTGTCTCTCGGCCCCTTTCCCTTCCCGGCTCCCCCGTTTCCTTATTTTCCTCCCTATCCCTGTTGGGCCTTCTTAATCTGCAACGCCCGCATAGAAGCAGGAGTGCCTAGAGAAGGGGATGCGCTATTGGTAAGCAAGCGGGGGAAAGAAATTTATAAAGAATGGGATAAAAATCGACTCGTCTGTTCTCGCGGTCGCGGCCTAGTTTGCATTGATCTAAAGTTTGCACTTAACCTAAATTCTCCACGATTGTGGATTTTTCTTTTGGTAAAAAATTTTTTTGGGTATAAATTTTCTTCTATCTATTTATACTGCCTTCCTGCCTAGTCATTGCTTGCTCGGTTAATTTCAATTTCAGCTGGCGGAAACTGTCAAAGTTGGGGCGGCCGGCGGGCCTACTGTTGTCCTAGGGTTCGTCGCTTGCGGCACGCCATCTAGCCGCAGTTGCTGCTGCTGCTGCTGCTGCTGGTTAGACTCTTCAGGCGTATCGGGTATTATTGCGGCGACCAGCCTAATTCCCACTGTTCATCAGTTTGACTCTTAGCCGGCGAGATTCTTATCCGGTATAGCCGCTTATAATAAAGGTTTAAGCTATGGCCGCGGTAGCCGCTTGGCTGCCGTTCGCCAGGGCTGCGGCAATAAGCTGGGTGCCGGTGGCCCAGGGCCCGATGCCGCCGCCTCCAGCGCGCAACGAGGATCACAAATCCGACGAGAAACTCGTAATCAGCGTCTCCGGGCGCAAATTCGTCACCTGGCGCAACACGCTGGAGAAGTACCCGGACACCCTACTCGGCAGCGACGAGAAGGAGTACTTCTACGACGAGGACAGCAAGCAGTACTTCTTTGACCGCGACCCGGACCTGTTCCGCCACATCCTGGCCTACTACCGCACCGGCCGCCTGCACTATCCCAAGAACGAGTGCATCACCGCCTACGACGAGGAGCTGGCCTTCTTTGGCATCATGCCGGACATCATGGGCGACTGCTGCTACGAGGACTACAGAGACCGCAAGCGGGAGAATAACGAGCGCCTGTTTGACGACAAAGACTCAGACGCTGAGAATGCTATGCCGCACAGCACTACGAGAGAGAAACTCTGGCGAGCATTCGAGAATCCCCAGTCCTCAACCATAGCTTTAGTAGTGTACTATGTGACGGGTTTCTTCATTGCCGTGTCGGTTCTCGCCAACGTGTTCGAGACCGTTCCCTGCGGTGTTGAGCCTGGCACCGTTTCTAGTCCGGCCTGCGGCGAGCGCTTCTCTGTGGCATTCTTCTGCTTGGACACCGCTTGCGTGCTCATCTTCACCGTCGAGTACATCGCCAGATTGTACGCTGCTCCTCAGAGGCTCAAGCACCTCCGAGCGGTGATGAGCGTCATCGACATAGTCGCCATCCTGCCCTACTACATTGGGCTGTTTATGCCGGACAATAAGGATCTTAGCGGCGCATTCGTCACCCTGAGGGTGTTTCGCGTGTTTCGAATCTTCAAATTTTCCAGACACTCCATGGGCCTAAGAATTCTTGGCTACACATTGAAATCTTGCGCCTCGGAATTAGGCTTCCTACTTTTCTCCATGACTATGGCCGTCATTATATTTGCTACTATTATGTATTACGCTGAGAAGAATCAGCCTAAGACGGGTTTCGTGTCTATACCAGCGGCATTCTGGTACACCATTGTTACTATGACGACACTGGGGTAAGTGCTACTTAACTTTTGGTATCATGGTAATACATTCTACTTCAGGGGTCGGCAACCTCTGGCCCGCGAGGGCTTTCCATCTGACCCTCAGACCCTTTAAAAGTTTACTATTGCAATCCGGCCCACTCAAAGACAATGGTCTGAAATGCTTATTGAAGAGACAATGCACATTATTCCCTCTCTTCTCACTTCTCTGCTGTCTCCTCTCTGCTCTCCCTCTCCTCTCCTCTCCTCTATACTCTCGTCTCGCTCTTCTGCTCTCTCCCTCTGCTCCTCTCCCCCCTGCTCTCTCTCATCTCCCTCCGCTCTCACTCTCTCTCCTCCCCTACCCCCCTCCTTTCCTTCTCGTCTCCCTCTGTTCCCTCTCTCCTCTGCCTGAAAAAAGTTGCCGATCCCTGTTCTACTTGGTTAATGAGGTCTAGAATTCAGTAAAATATTTTTTCACCTATCTTATTAATTTACAAGCTCCAACTGAAATGAACGGCTAGAGTGCGTCTCCAGATTATCAAAAAGGATTCTAGTCTAGTATTTAAGAATTATAGTAGATTTTCGTTTTTTCGCCTGGGACCCATTGGCCACTCAGTCGATTGATGTATTGAATTGAAGGGCCCAGAATTTAATGGGTTTTGGTCTGTCTGCGCTACTCTGCGACTCATGTTGTTTTTTTCTCTAGGCCTGGGACTTCGTTTAAACAGTCCATTTTTTTACTAACAGGCTTCACCCCCTGCCTTTAGTTGCTCCTCCTACCTTGCGGAAGCTGGGAGTACAATATTTTGTTAATCGAGTTGGCTTCAAACATTTTTTTCATCAGCTTAATCAATTGGCCAGGCCGCTGTGTCAGATGCGTTAAATAAAAAACATTTGAATCGATTGCTTGAAATAATATAGCAAGAGCCTAGTGTCTGTTTTGATATTTCAATAGCGGGTGCAAAAAACTCGAACCCACGGCCTTGCGGTCGTAAGTCAGGCGCCATAACCTCTAGGCTACAGCTCCTCAGTTAATAGCTAGCTTTAGGTCACGCTTCCTATATAGGGCTTTGCTCTGAATAGATATGCTAACCTAGCCATTGTAGCGTAACTATACAGTATTAATGTGTTTGCTTCCCCTATCCCAGCTCTACTTATCCGTCATTATTCATTCATTCATTCATTCATTCATTCATTGTTCTCATTGAACCAGTGTAGAGCTACAGGGTGATTTGAAATTTTTTCCTCCTAGACTGCAGATTCATGAGCAACGTGAGGAAGCGGTGAACTCTTAACAGAGTGGCTGCTAGCCTGTCGGGGATAGTGCGAATTATTTACAAGCTGTGCTACGCCTTAGGCCCAGCCTTGCCTTTCATTGTCCTTACATCATTTGCCTGTTACCTCAAAACGTCAAAACTAGGGCAGGGTGCGTGATCAACAATGGCTGTCCGATTATGCAGTAGTCAAGTCATCACTCATCAAATGATTATATAGAATTAGCCATTCTAGAATTTAGAATGGGTGCATCAAATACCACTAAGCACTGACGCTGTATCACAAAAAAGCTTTGATTGGTTAAATAAGGTTACCACCTAGATTGTGTCCAACTTTCTGGCATACAGTTCCAATATCTTCACTTATATTTAGCCATGTTGTTCTTTTCTCTTTTGAAGCATGGCCTATTAATTGAATAACGGCTACATGGACGCAACACTCTGCATGTCCGTAAATTATCAGATCAGCCAATTTCCTGCTTTTCTTCTATTCCTTTCTTGGTGGCGGGAATTCAGCATGACTGGCAACTTAACGCAGCTGGCATCTAATTAACAACAGCTGCCTTTTCCCTTAGCTAACTAGCTTTAAATGCTACTCTTTTGTCTTAGAAAGAGTCAATCAAGTCCAACTGTTGCCATACTCACGTAGCCTTTAATTCTTATTGCAACATTTTTCCAATTGCTACAATTGCTTTGAGTTAACAGTAACAATATGATAATTGATAATCAATCCATCAAACAAATGCAAATTAGGCATCTCTATGTGCGTATACTCTCGTTGGTGTAAATTTAGTTCTGAAAAAAGAAAGTATTACGATTATTACTTCTAGGCGTCCATGACAACATAGGAATGACCACACATATCCGTTTCGAAGTATCAGCTTTCGACGCCCACATTCAAACGAAAGCATCCAGAGATGAAAATAAGCGAAAGTGAAGTTCCGAGAAAGTGAAACGCCCCCAAAAAATCTATCTTAGCTACAAATTAAGAAAAAAATTGTTTCGCACGCTGGGTAGGCGTGCTCAGCGACACCAAGTATCGAGACAGAAATCCAATCGGCCCCTGGTTGTCAGCCTACAAGACTGTAATTTGCATGTCTGCACTTCCTTTCTCTGTCGCTGTCTGTTCTCTCCTCTTGGTGCTGTCTCATCGCCGTTGCGCATGGCCTGCGCCTGACATACGATAGAAAATTTAATATGGATATAATTTTTTTTTCTGGAGATCGGCCCATGCAGCGAACAGTGTTTAGCAGCTGAAGCAAATTGTGCAGCCGAATCGGCAGCTCCCGGGCGCTTGTGTGCTGCGACCCTGGGCGAGAAAAAAAATGAATTATCATTCGGATATTGTATGACATTCTAGGCAGCCCATCTGCTTTAGTGCGTGCTTCGGTTGACTGCTGGGTGACACCCGATTATTCCGGGTGACAAAAATTCGATTTTTAATGCTCTCACCAATTTTAGACGCTTTAGATCCTGGCTTGCTGATTTTGCTTTGCCCATGGTTCTGCCATCTCTCCTTGCTGCTGTTCTTCTGAGGATTTCCGTTGTTGCGACTTCAGTCAATGAAGGGCGCTTTGGATGCTTTTTCGCGTTGAAAAAAAACGGTTATTATACAGAAGAAACAAATAGTTAAAGACAATCAATGTACTAAGACATCGACTTTACGCTAGTCTCCAGTCGTTTGAATGCTCGAAGTTGAGCAAAAAATGCGAAACGCTTCGTCGGTACATAGCTTATGTACTCGTTATCTGATTAGGTGTCATGTCTTGTCTTGGATTGAATTTAGAGCACAAGTTTTTTCTTTTCTGCTTACAAGGAGTAAAAAAAGTCAAAGTCAAAGACGAGGACACTTGTGTGGCTGCTAATGTTTACTTGCGCTTCAAATCACGGCACTTGGATGAAAAAAGAGAAGCAAACAACATAATTGTCTTGTGCCTATAAGACAGCAGTGTACTTAAGCGTCTCAAAGAACGAATATTGAGCTCTTTGCAACCCACCATGATTTTATTGCCTATAAGACAGCAGTGTACTTGAGCGTCTCAAAGAACGAATATTGAGCTCTTTGCAACCCACCATGATTCTATTGCCTATAAGACAGCAGTGTACTTAAGCGTCTCAAAGAACGAATATTGAGCTCTTTGCAACCCACCATGATTTTATTGCCTATAAGACAGCAGTGTACTTAAGCGTCTCAAAGAACGAATATTGAGCTCCTTGCAACCCACTCTATGATTTTATTGCCTATAAGACAGCAGTGTACTTAAGCGTCTCAAAGAACGAATATTGAGCTCTTTGCAACCCACCATGATTTTATTGCCTATAAGACAGCAGTGTACTTAAGCGTCTCAAAGAACGAATATTGAGCTCTTTGCAACCCACTCTATGATTTTATTGCCTATAAGACAGCAGTGTACTTAAGCGTCTCAAAGAACGAATATTGAGCTCTTTGCAACCCACCATGATTCTATTGCCTATAAGACAGCAGTGTACTTAAGCGTCTCAAAGAACGAATATTGAGCTCCTTGCAACCCACTCTATGATTTTATTGCCTATAAGACAGCAGTGTACTTAAGCGTCTCAAAGAACGAATATTGAGCTCTTTGCAACCCACCATGATTCTATTGCCTATAAGACAGCAGTGTACTTAAGCGTCTCAAAGAACGAATATTGAGCTCCTTGCAACCCACTCTATGATTTTATTGCCTATAAGACAGCAGTTTACTTAAGCGTCTCAAAGAACGAATATTGAGCTCCTTGCAACCCACTCTATGATTTTGGTGCTTATAAGACAGCAGTGTACATAGTGTTTCAAAGAATGAAAATTAATGAACGAAAATGATTCTGGTACTTTTTTCGAACGTATGACAGCTCTGTAATTGAATCCCCGTAATTCAAACAGCGATTCCAATTTGTTTCATTTTGATAATCTGTATGTCTTGGAAATAAGTTTTTATTATAATAAAGTAAATTAAGGAGAATTACAAAATCTGTTTATAATGGTAGAAAAACCAGTCTGGCAATACTGGGAGTACCGTAATTGTTTTTGGTCGGCTCCCATGGCTCCTCCAGCTCTGTTTCTGTCTTTTTATTTCGTCTCTGTGTCTGTCCTTCTCAATAAATATTGCATAGGGTTGTTGCTGCAGGGAATCGGCTTAAGATTGATCCTTCTAGACACTGGCCTGTGCGCTTTATCGATTTATAGGGAATCAAACGCTTCCCTAATCTCTCTCATTCCTTGCTCCGCCTCGTTGCTTTAGGGCTACCATTTCCGGTTTGGCAACACTTAGCCACTGGCTCTCTATTTTATCATCTTTCGCAACAACCCCCCGCCCGCCGCCTTCACCAATCTCTGGTTCGGTTCTTTAGTCTTGTCTATATCTATGTGGTTTCCATTCTCGCCTGCCTCGCTTCCAGGGATACAGCGCGTCAGAGTGATGCTTGCGCCTTTGAAATGATAAATCAGTTGGCTGCAGGCGGCTTCTCCATCTCCTGCTGGTATTCTCTTGACTGGCATCCTCTCCTCGCCTGCCGCCCGAATATCCCAAAATTCCGCGCCTATCCCTTTCCCTAGCAACTAAATTTCTTGTTAGTTTTTCATCTCGTCCCCGACTCTCATCAGATCTGTTACTGAGCAAAAATCCATTGCTAAAGCCTGGCATTTTCTGCGTATTGCAGAAGCGTACTGCAGAAGCGTCTGCGTACTGCGTACTGCGTATTCTGCGTATGTCTAGCTAAATAACGGCCAGTGTCTATCGCTGCGTCATTTGCTTGTATTTTTAGCTTATTATAACACATTTTATGCTCGGTTGCTTTTGTCTATTTCGATGCGGTCTTTTAAGATTAGCTATATGTTTGGTACGTATGTAATTTGTACAGTAAGCAGCTAATTGCCCATCCTACCCAATTGGAATGTCTTCTGGGACGCTGGTTGCGGTGTGCGGCTTTTTATTGCTTTCAATGAAACAAATTATCTTTTCTGGATTTCCGGCTTTGAGTGCCTGTAAATACATACGAGTTTTGTAATGTTTAATCTATATTTAGAAATCTCCCTATGGGATTATTTCCATCTATCTTGTCTTAAAAACTATCCATTTCTTCTTTCTCCGCTGTGACGGCCTCCTCTATGTGTGTGTGTGTGTGTTGAGAGTAATTCCCCATACGATAGCTGCTCTGATTTTATGCCCTATAAATTGCAAATCAGACTGTTATATGTGTGTCTCGGGTGCATTCTATGCTGTTGGCTACTAGTTTCCTTGTAGTGTCCGTATGCGAACTAATTATTATTCTAATAAATAACACTACATTCTAGCTACGGCGATATTGTACCCTCAACCATTGTTGGAAAAATTGTTGGCGGCGTTTGCTCTTTGTCCGGCGTCTTAGTTATCGCCCTGCCAGTGCCGGTTATTGTGTCGAATTTTTCTAGAATTTATCATCAGAATCAGCGGGCGGACAAGCGCAAGGCTCAGAAGGTTTGTTTGTTTTTAAATAATCTATTTTTTTTTACTAAGGGTTCGCTTTTTCTCATTTCCTGATGCCGGCGCTCATTTCCCTTGGCATTCAGTTTCTGTTCCTGTTTTTTAGACTGGAAAGCAAGCAGCAAATCTTTGATGCTCTGTGATCTTTTCTGTGATTTCTGCCATCGGCTTTGCAGAAAGCCCGTCTGGCTCGGATCCGCATGGCTAAGACCGCCTCCGGGGCCGCTTTTATTAGCAGCAAGAAGCGGGCAGAAGAGCGTCGACGACTTCAGGAGACGGAGCTCGGCGACGGCGGCAGCGTCGGCAGTCGCGGAAGCGGCGGCGAAAACGCCTCAGTCGGCTCGTTGGAGGATAAGCGAGAGGACGTGTTCGACTTGCAGCATCATCATTTGCTGACGTGTCTCGAACGGACCACGGTGAGTAGTCTAGGTGGAAAAATTTTTTGGGAAATGACCAGACGCATAAGTGGAGAATTATGACCAGACACATGAGTAGGGAATTATGACCAGACACATGAGTAGGGAATTATGACCAGACACATGACTAGGGAATTATGAGCAGACACATGAGTGGGGAATTATGGCCAGACACATGAGTGGGGAATTATGGCCAGACACATGAGTAGGGAATTATGAGCAGACACATGAGTGGGGAATTACGTATGACCAGGCACATGCGTAGGGAATTATGAGCAGACACATGAGTAGGGAATTATGACCAGGCACATGCGTAGGGAATTATGAGCAGACACATGAGTAGGGAATAATGAGCAGAAACACATGAGTAGGGAATAATGAGCAGACACATGAGTAGGGAATTATGACCAGACACATGAGTAGGGAATTATGACCAGACACATGAGTAGGGAATAATGAGCAGAAACACATGAGTAGGGAATAATGAGCAGACACATGAGTAGGGAATTATGACCAGACACATGAGTAGGGAATTATGACCAGACACATGAGTAGGTAATTATGAGCAGAAACACATGAGTAGTGAATTATAAGCAGACACATGAGTAGGGAATTATGAGCAGACACATGAGTAGGGAATTATGAGCAGACACATGAGTAGGTAATTATGAGCAGAAACACATGAGTAGTGAATTATAAGCAGACACATGAGTAGGGAATTATGAGCAGACACATGATTAGGGAATTATGAGCAGACACATGATTAGGGAATAATGACCAGACACATGAGTAGGGAATTATGACCAGACACATGAGTAGGGAATTATGACCAGACACATGAGTAGGGAATTATGACCAGACACATGAGTAGGGAATTATGACCAGACACATGAGTAGGGAATTATGACCAGACACATGAGTAGGGAATTATGAGCAGACACATGAGTAGGGAATTATGAGCAGACACATGATTAGGGAATTATGAGCAGACACATGAGTAGGGAATTATGAGCAGACACATGAGTAGGGAATTATGAGCAGAAACACATTAGAGCATTAAAACAAGCAGCCTCCTTAATCTTATTCATATATATTGACGATTCAGGAGCGGGAATTCGTTGAGTTGGACCAGCTAACGCAGCTGCCCGTGTGCACCAGCCAGCAGCAGCAGCCGCAGACCTCGCGTGTGTCCTCCGCCGCTGGCAGCAACGCTTCGGTTGTCGTCGGCCTAGACGAACAATCAAGCCCCGGCGGTCCGGCCGGCTGCTGCAACAAAAGCAGATGGCGAAGAAGCTCGCGAGATGCCCGGACCTACTTGGTGAGACTCGGTTGTAATTCTTTTATAAATTATGACCTAAAAATTTTATAGTAAAAGCATATATAACTGCAATTGTATGACAAATAGCTCTCTATGACCTGAGAATGTAGTTATGACCCGTAGCTATGACTATCAATGACAGTATTGATTCTAGCTGTGTTTTAATAAGCTTGAACTGTCAAATCTTGAGGGAGTAAAAAACCTGTAGGCAGGCACCCAGCCTATTAATTGGCTGGAGGGGCCGCAACACCCACTCTAAATTATCCCGGCTCAAACTGGTACCCAAACTCAGCTGGGTGGACTGAAGCTATGCGGGATTAAGTGCCAAAGGCAGCAATAAAATTCTAGAGCTTCTAGAGCCGGGGTTCGAACCCACGACCTTCCGGTCACAAGGCAAAATGCCTTAATCTCCAAGCTCCAACTCTGAATGAATAAGACAAAGCTAAGTTAATTTTTTTGAACCTATAGATTGATTTATAACCCTTTGTACACAATTGCCTGTAGCAGTGCTATCATGCATTAGACTTATTTTTACATGCAATAACTCTGTATAAAAGTAAATTTAATTCATTTGATGTTACACAGCTGCGCCGCCTGCGGGTAAGAATATATGTAAAACAAATTAGTTCTGATGTCACCTTTTCCGTTATCTTTCGGTTCATTATTTAAGTTAAGAATTGCGTTACTAACTCCTTAATTTATACTGGGCACTATTATTCACTTTATTATTACTAAAATTTATTATTTATTCATCTAATTTTAGTTTCTATGCCTGCCTTTATAATTTTCAGCCCGCAAGAAGCTGCACAGAAGAGGGCGAAGAACTCAACACAAGGATTAATTCCCGCAGTCAGGCAGGTCAGTTAGTGAGAAAAAAATCGTAAATTGTACGTCGTATCAGCATAATAGAAATATTTAGTCTATTTTGATCAGATTTAATTCTTTTAAAACGCTTTTGCACCTTCATTTGCTGCTTCTGTTTTTACCTCATCTGTTTTCATCCCTCCTGGCTTTCTATCCCTACTCTTTATTCCTTTGTTTCTCTCTCTATTCCTTTGTTTCTCTCTTTATCCCTTTGTTTCTCTCCTCTTTTTCCCTTTGTTTCTCTCCACTTTATCCCTTTGTTTCTCTCCTCTTTATCCCTGTGTTTCTCTCCACTTTATCCCTTTGCTTCTCTCCACTTTATCCCTTTGCTTCTCTCCACTTTATCCCTTTGCTTCTCTCCACTTTATCCCTTTGCTTCTCTCCACTTTATCCCTTTGCTTCTCTCCACTTTATCCCTTTGCTTCTCTCCTCTTTATCCCTTTGTTTCTCTCCACTTTATCCCTTTGTTTCTCTCCTCTTTATCCCTTTGCTTCTCTCCACTTTATCCCTTTGCTTCTCTCCACTTTATCCCTTTGCTTCTCTCCACTTTATCCCTTTGCTTATCTCCTAAAACTATAATTTACAGGTCCGCATTCGGAGCGAAGTAACGCTCGTACAACCGCCATTGTAACCATAGCAACTAACGAGGACGCCGAGGATGTTGCTGATGAAGACGACGCGGATGAGGTTGCTGTTGAGCTGTACGAATCGGGCGCCTCCGACTACAGAGAAGACAGCCGGTTGTGAGCTTGTTGTTTAATTTATGTTCTGGAGAAAACTGTTGACACGTGCAGATTACCTCATAGCTTTTTTTCTCGTAAAACTTACATTAAAATCTAGTCTAGGTCTCTTTACAATGTTTTTGTTTGATCCATTGTTTACAAGTTTGTTTTTCTCTTGTAGTTTCGTTTTCTACTGATATAGAATCTATGCCAAAATTAACATTGCTGTTTTTTCTCTTGTATCTTGATTTATTCAAACCTGTCACTTGTGATTTGTTCACAGATTTATAATTTATTATTTAATTCGATTTCCATCATTATAGATTAATCAATCACTTTTTTTCTATCTGTATTTATTGTGTTTATCTGTTGACTTGACAGTATTGTTCTGTTGTTCACACAGCTTTTCTTAGTCTGTTTTTTTAATTAACTATAATATGATTGCTGTCTATTGCATCATCAGCTTGACTACCCTATTTTTTATACCTAGTTGTTTTTATTTACTAGTACCTGATCAATTGTTTATTTCTATAAACACTCTATCTGAGCAGGCCCAGGATTATAAATCATGTAACTACTCATTCATGCATTCCTAGTTTATATACTGCTGTTTTCAAATCTAAAACGGACTTAAAGTAGGTCATATTTATCACTTTTTAATTATATTTTTTTAACTGTCTCAGCTTTTATTCGTTCCTTGGTTGGTATTTCCGAACTCTGAGTCGTTACTGTTGGACAAAATATTTTTTTTTATTTTGACTAACAAATATAAAATCTAACATTGAGAGTGATTTCTTTGAAGATTCATAATGTTTCACTCTTTGAGTTTTATTATTATTCCTTGTAAAGGGACATTTGTTGCTTTATGAGTTTAACAAGCTATGCAGATACAGATCATTTAATTTACCTAGAATAGGTATTTTAGACACCCGAGGTTATTCTACTAATCAAATAGTTTGTACCATTTTCTGGGTCACCTTATTGCAGGTATAAATAAGAATGCATCGGCAGATGCATACATTAGTGGGATAGATATTCGATAGATAGATAGATGGATAGATAGAAAGATAGATAGAAAGATAGATAGATTGATTGATTGATTGATTGATTGGTTGATTGACTGATAGATAGATAGATAGATTGATTGATTGATTGATTGACTGATATATATATAGATAGGTAGATAGATAGATTGATTGATTGATTGATAGATAGATAGATAGATAGATTGGTTGATTGACCGATTGATAGATAGATAGATAGATAGATAGATAGATAGATTGATAGATAGATAGATTGATAGATAGATAGATTGATAGATAGATAGATAGATAGATAGATAGATAGATAGATAGATAGATAGATAGATAGATAGATGGATAGAAGGGTAGAAGGCCAATTTGATTGATGGATAGGATTTAATAAAGTATAGAGATTGATAGATAGATGAATAAATGGGGTAAATCGATACATATTTTGATGGATTGATTAATGAAAATATAGATAGCTACTGAGATTGATAGATAGATAGGCAAAAAGATGTATAGATTAGAAAGCATCTTTCCCTACTTTCTGTAAGTAGTATCTGCTAGTCCTGGCCAAGCCCTATAAAATTACTTTCTAATTCGCCATTCCAGATTGCTCAGGTTGCTCGCCTCTGCCGGTACACTAGCCGACTGGTCCCACCATCCGCCTCATCAATGTCTCAGACTCAGATCTTCAAATTCTTCAAATCAGTGCCCAAGGACGGCGAGAAGCCGGCTGTGGACAAGCCGACGCAGCAATTAGCCGAGGAGAAGCCCGACGAGCCAAACAGTCGCAAGTCAATCGAAAAACGACCCCTTACTGACAACAAAGACACCGACAAAGACAACAACGAAGATGGGAAAAATTCTGAACCGAAGCGTCCTCGCCTGTCAATTGCGACGCCGCCCCGGCCGCAGCAAAGCCTGGCCGCTTTCCTGACCCCCTCCGACTCGCCAACCAGCCTCGGCAAGGAGAACCAGAGCCAGTTCCTGGCCGACCAGCCGGCCGCTGTACAGGCCCTGCTGGTTGACTTCGGCGTCACCTGGCTGCAGGCGTTGAAGCCCGAGCTGACCAAGGCCTACTTCCAGCAGCTCGCCGAATTTGTCCGCGTTGAACGCGCCAGCAAGACGATCTACCCGCCGCCTGGCGACGTGTTCTCCTGGACTCGCGCCTGCCGCCTTGAGGAGGTTCGCGTGGTCATCCTTGGCCAGGACCCGTACCACGGCCCCAGCCAGGCCCACGGCCTCTGCTTCTCCGTGCGCCGGCCCACCCCGCCTCCGCCCAGCCTGCTCAACATCTACAAGGAGGTGGCCAACAACTTTCCCGACAAATTCCAACACCCGGGCCACGGCGACCTCACCGGCTGGGCTGAGCAGGGCGTCCTGCTGCTCAACGCCGTGCTGACTGTTCGCCGAGGCGAGCCGAACTCGCATCAGGGCCGCGGCTGGGAGGCCTTCACCGACGCCGTGGTTGCCGCCCTGAACTCGCGCTGCTCCGGCCTGGTCTTCATCCTGTGGGGCAACTACGCTCAGAAGAAGGGCGCCAAGATTGACAAGCGTCGGCACAAAGTCATCTGCGGCGCGCATCCCTCGCCGTTGGCCGTTAATAGGGGCGGATTTTTTGGAAAAATGTACTTTAAAGAGGCGAACGAGTATTTGAAATCGGTGGGCAAGGCTCCGGTGGATTGGTGCCGCTTGCCCTAACTTGTTTAATTCAATTTGCTTAACTAACCATTTTAATTAACTAAATTAGTAAGCTGATTTTTCAATGCCAATTTATTCGCGATGCATTTGATCGATGTTTACCGATATGACTATCCCCTTTTTTCATAAATTTGTAACTGCGCTAAGCATTTAATCACAATTTTAGTCTATTTTTTTCATTGTAGCTTTTAAAAAAAGCATTTCTAGTAGCAATTGTATTTGTTAGATTTTTATTACTTTTAGCTAGCGATAAATCCCGGTTAACTATGGCGCAACTTTGTCAATCAAGATTTTTACATCGTACTTTACTTTATCCCATTATTCTCCCACGCGTATGTTTTTACGCACCCACCTGTTATTATTCTTGACATCTATAAGTATAAATATATGTTACAGTGTTTCAGTTTCTTTTATGATTCGCTTTTTTGCTTTTGATCCTTTTTTGCTGCGTAAGCAGTCTGCAAAGTTCGTGCTGCTTTTAACTTCCTGCATTTAATGAAATCTTCTATACCGCTTCATTATGCGGCCTCAGATCCTCAGGCTGAATCTCCCATATTCAGACCTCAGATCCTCAGGCTGAACCTCCATATTCAGACCTCAGATCCTCAGGCTAAACCTTCTATATTAAGACCTCAGATCCTCAGGCTTAACCTTCTATATTCAGACCTCAGGTCCTCAGGCTTAACCTACCATATTCAGACCTCAAATCTTCAGGCTGAATCTCCCATATTCAGACCTCAAATCTTCAGGCTGAACCTCCCATATTCAGACCTCAAATCTTCAGGCTGAACCTCCCATATTCAGACCTCAGGTCCTCAGGCTGAACCTCCCACAATCAGATCCTATATCCCGAGGTTGAGCCCCGCCACCATCAAGCCTCAGATCTTAAGCGCTCTGAACACATAAGTCGCTACACATGACCAGTATTTCCCACAGCAACCCCCACGCACTCTTGCAGGCCGCAGACAGTAGGAGCAATTCAGCTGCACCCGGTGATTCGGCCAGCCGGTGAGCGGAGATGCGCGCTAGCCTAGCAAAGACGCGCCACGTGGCGCTGGTGCACGGCTTGCTAGGCTGGGGCCCCGGCCAGCTGGTTCTGCCTGGCGGCGCCGTCTCCTACTGGGAGACCGCCGTAGATTCGCGCACGGACACAAGCGGCCTGACCGTGCTGGAGGCCGGGGTCGGGCCAGTCAGCTCGCAGCACGATCGGGCCTGCGAACTTTACGCCCAACTGCTCGGCCGGCGCACCGACTATGGCGAGCGGCATTCCGCTCTGCACGGTCACGAGCGCTGGGGCCCGGATTTTACTGGCCGGGCCCTGCACCCCGGCTGGTGCGCCGAGCAGCCAATCCATCTAGTTGGGCATTCAGCCGGCGGCAATACGTCTAGACACCTGCACCGTCTCCTAGCTGACGATTATTGGTCGGACGGCACGGACTCCAGCTGGGTGACGTCGATTACTTGTCTGGCTAGTCCGTTGAACGGATCGCCGGCTGTCTATATGTTTGGCTGCGATCAGGCTACTGGCTTGTTTCGTTGGCCACGTCTGCTGTCTGTATTTAGTCGCCTGCTGCCCCGCAGCTGGAGCCTCGAGCATTGGGGCCTGTCGGATGGCGATGTCAACGATCCGTCCCGTCTGCGCTCTAGCGGCATCTTTGCCGGCACCGATAATCTCGCCTACGACCTGTCCATTCAGGGCTGCTCGCGGATTAATTACTCCGGCTGGCTAGACGATTTCGCCTCCACCTATTATTTATCCTGCGTTGCTAGGTGCACGGTGCCGGGCAATTCTTGTAAAAACTCAGTCTTTCCTAGTCGAGAGTGTCGCTCATTCTTGTTGCCGTCCTGTCGTTATCTGTGCTCGCGTCGGGTTCGCATTAAAAATCGCGCCGACTCAATTGACGATCATTCTAACAGTAGCTTGCTGACGACAGAGTTTTACAAGCCGGATCGCGACCTGGACTGGTGCCACAATGACGGTTTGGTGCCTGTGGCCAGTCAGCGCTATCCGATTGGCGGCTCGCACGATATTGCTGGCCCGCTGAGCTGCTGTACACAGCAGGCACAGCCAGGCCGCTGGTACTACACTGACGCGTCGGATTTAGCCGTCTCGCAGCCGAATCTGTCATGGGATCACGGGGATTTCACTATATTGCGCAGTCCGCTAGTCAGGCTGGCTTTTCCGCCTAATAGCGGCATCTGCAGATTGTTTCGCTGCGGTCGCGGTGGCAAGTCCAGCGACACTGTACGCCTGCCAGTACGCCAGTCTGCCGACGCTGATGAGAACGACAAGGATGAACAAGACGCCGATCCTGACGCTAGCGCGGAGTCTGGCGGCATTGTCACTCGCAGCATGCAGCGACTGTTCTATGAACGGCTTTACCGCCATCTGAGCGGCCTGTCCTGTATTGACCCGCATTGCCTTGGTCTCAGCTTGAGTTCATCGAATTAAATTGAATGAAGAAAGCTTTTAGTTTTTGTTTTCCTTGCCAGTTTCAATTCTTTCATTATACAGTAACTCAAGTAAAACATTTTATTCCATAGATTTCTATTTTACTACTTCGTGACAAAGCATTGGATATAAATTTCTGAGTATACTCTAATGGCTTCACTGAAATAGTACAATACCTTTTTGTGTTGCTTTAGTTTTTTTACGGTTTAACTTGAAAACAAACCTATTTTCCCAACTACTCAGTATCGCTCTCCAAGTGTTCTCACTATCGCTCTCCAAGATATCTCAGTATCGCTCTCCAAGTGCTCTCAGTATCGCTCTCCAAGTGCTCTCAGTAACGCTCTCCAAGTGTTCTCAGTATCGCTCTCCAAGTGCTCTCAGTATCGCTCTCCAAGTGCTCTCAGTATCGCTCTCCAAGTGCTTCTCAGTATCGCTCTCCAAGAGTTCTCAGTATCGCTCTCCAAGTGCTCTCAGTATCGCTCTCCAAGTGCTCTCAGTATCGCTCTCCAAGAGTTCTCAGTATCGCTCTCCAAGTGCTCTCAGTATCGCTCTCCAAGTGCTCTCAGTATCGCTCTCCAAGTGCTCTCAGTATCGCTCTCCAAGTGCTCTCAGTATCGCTCTCCAAGTGCTCTCAGTATCGCTCTCCAAGTGCTCTCAGTATCGCTCTCCAAGAGTTCTCAGTATCGCTCTCCAAGTGTTCTCAGTATCGCTCTCCAAGAGTTCTCAGTATCGCTCTCCAAGTGCTCTCAGTATCGCTCTCCAAGTGCTCTCAGTATCGCTCTACAAATGCCTGCTAAGACTTTATAGATTTATTCTGCAGTTTTCTTTTGAAACTTGAAACTATGTCAATAATTTCTTCCCTCGTTGCAGCCCAAGATGCCAAAAAAGCAATCATCGTCGTCTGAAGGCTCATCATCCGAAGATGAAAAGGTTCAGGCAAAAAAATCAACTACGCCTGTGAGTGCAGCTGCAAAAAAGCCAACTCAAAAGCGTCCTGTTCCCCAGGATTCTTCAAGCGATTCTGATTCGGATTCATCGGATGCTAAGCCGCCAGTAAAAAAGGCTGCCCCTGCAAAGCCTTCAGTGAAATTATCTTCTGTCCCCAAGAAGATTGTTCAAGAGGACTCGTCCAGCGAATCATCTTCAGAGGACGAAAAGCCTCCTGCCAAGAAACCCGCTGCTGCAACTCCTGTTGCTAAGCCAGCCGTGAAGGCTCCAGCAAAGAAGAAAGAGTCTTCTTCCAGCGAATCATCTTCAGAGGACGAAAAGCCTCCTGCCAAGAAACCCGCTGCTGCAACTCCTGTTGCTAAGCCAGCCGTGAAGGCTCCAGCAAAGAAGAAAGAGTCTTCTTCCAGCGAATCATCTTCAGAGGACGAAAAGCCTCAAGCCAAAAAGCCAGCTGCTGCAACTCCTGTTGCTAAGCCAGCCGTGAAGGCTCCAGCAAAGAAGAAAGAGTCTTCTTCCAGCGAATCATCTTCAGAGGACGAAAAGCCTCCTGCCAAGAAACCCGCTGCTGCAACTCCTGTTGCTAAGCCAGCCGTGAAGGCTCCAGCAAAGAAGAAAGAGTCTTCTTCCAGCGAATCATCTTCAGAGGACGAAAAGCCTCCTGCCAAGAAACCCGCTGCTGCAACTACTGTTGCTAAGCCAGCCGTGAAGGCTCCAGCAAAGAAGAAAGAGTCTTCTTCCAGCGAATCATCTTCAGAGGACGAAAAGCCTCCTGCCAAGAAACCCGCTGCTGCAACTCCTGTTGCTAAGCCAGCCGTGAAGGCTCCAGCAAAGAAGAAAGAGTCTTCTTCCAGCGAATCATCTTCAGAGGACGAAAAGCCTCCTGCCAAGAAACCCGCTGCTGCAACTCCTGTTGCTAAGCCAGCCGTGAAGGCTCCAGCAAAGAAGAAAGAGTCTTCTTCCAGCGAATCATCTTCAGAGGACGAAAAGCCTCAAGCCAAAAAGCCAGTTGCTGCTACGCCCACTGCTAAGCCCGCTTCTAAAACCCCGGTAAAAAAGCCGGGCTCATCTTCCAGTGATTCATCTGAGGATGAGCAGCCACCGCCGAAGAAACAGGCACTCGTTAATTCGAACAAGAAGTCGCCCGTGTCAGAGAAGCTCCCCAATGGAAAGCCTGCCGCTGCAAAGGCGACGCACTGTCTGCTGCTTAGCAATCTGGATCCCTCCGTCTCACTAAAAGACCTGATTAGTTTTCTGGATGGCCAGGGCATCGCTCGTGTTGATGCAGGCCTAGTTAGTGCCCCAGTTGCTATGGTCCGCTTTGAAAATAAATCTGACGCGGACAGTGCCGCCTCAAAGTGTCAAAATGCGTCCATTAAGAATCGGCAGGTCAACGTCAACGCTCTGTCTGGTTCAGTTGATCATCTTCAAAGTCTGCTAGGCGAGGGCGCCCCCAGGGCCTCGGCTCCGCCTGTGACAGCGGATTCCGCCCAGAAGGACAAATCGCGCGAAGATCTGCGCGGTCAGGCTCGCTCTATTATTTTGCTCAACGTGCCAGCCGATGCCGCAGAATCGGACGTGCGCACCGCTTTCCCCGGAGGCACGCGCTATAATGTTAAGATTCGGCCCGGCTCCGACACCGGCGTCTGTTTTGTCGATTTCGATTCTGAGGACGCGTGCTCGGCCGGTTTTGATGAATTCCGTCGGGTTGGCCAGTTCGGCGGTCGCGAGGTTGCCGTGGCTTTCATGGTGCCGAGGACGGAAAGGAAATCTTTTGGTGGTGGTGGCGGCTACGGCGGTGGCAGTGGCGGCGGCGGCGGGGGTGGCGGTGGCGGCGGCTACGGCAACGATAATCCCCCGTCGAAAACCGTTGGCGTGTTTAATCTGCCGTTCAGTGCCACTACCGATCAGCTGTGGGAGCATTTCCCTAAGGCGCAGGATTTGTTCATTCCCAAGGGTGAAGATGGACGCAGTCGGGGATTCGCTATCGTCACGTTTGACTCTATCGATAGCGCTAGCGAGGCTGTCAAATCTAGTTTGACTCTGGACGGTCGCCAGGCCCGCATTGAATACCGCGAAGATCGCGGCGGTGGACGCGGTGGTGGACGCGGCGGCGGCGGTCGCGGCGGCGGCCGTGGCGGCGGATTCGACGGGGGCGGCCGGGGCGGCGGCCGTGGCGGCGGCTTCAGCGGCCGCGGCGGTGGCCGTGGCGGCGGCCGAGGCGGTCGCGGCGGTTTCGGCTCTCCTAAGCCGCGAATCGAGATTGACACGGCCAAGCAGAGCCGCAAGCTGGACTCGGACTCCGACTGATCCGGCTGGGTCTCAATTTGCTTTTCACCATCTTTTTGTGTGCGTTGCACTGACACTAATTCTATAGCTTTACTGTTTTTGGGCTTATCTATCACTAATAATTTAATTGATTACTCCTAATGGTTATTTTAATTTTTATTAATCAAAAAATGTTTTTCCTAACTGACCACTCAAGCAATTTTGAAGCTATGCACGCGAGTGTGTTTCAACTGTTGACGTTATGTTCCATTTTACGGTTTAACTCTACTTGCACCCTAACTAAAATGACGAATTTCGTCCTAATCATTAGTAATTTCCTCTAAGTTTAAATGCTCACTTAATGAGCAAATATTTCAATTTGCGGCTCTTATTGGTTTGTTGTTGTTTTTAAAAAAAGTTGTCAAAATTCGCTTGAAAGTTTTTCAAGTTCGAAGAAAAAAAGCGTTTGAAGTTAATGTCATTTCACGAGGCGGCATTTTGCATTTGCACTGTCATCATTGTTACCTTCGCCTTTGGTGGATTAGGCCAAGGTAATCTCTACAACATTTACTATAATTGCGTCTCGCACAAGAGCAGAAGTACGCTGCGTACTATATTGGAATAAAAAAATCTTACAATAAGACAAATACTGAGACAGTCTTCTTGTGTTGCGTCTTCTTTCTTTGTGTTCATTTTCAAAGACCTGAAGGTACTATGCTCGTGTCCTGACTGTTAATATCAGTTGGTTTGTCGGCCAGGGGACGTCTCATGTTGAGTCGAGTTCTAGATTACCGCAAATCCTTGGCCGCATTGAAGGCCAAATAAAATAAAATTATACAAAATCCGCATACCGCTACTATTAGTAGTTGTTAGATCGCATATTTCGAAAGAATTAGCTATGAAGCATGAAAGTTGCTGTTACCGACTGAAGTATTGTTTCGTAAGCTGGAAGCCTAAAGCTTAAAATGCCAGAAAAAACACAATTAGTAAATCTGCCACTAGGGGAAGACACGCACGCAACGGAAGATTTTAAACGAGGGTGGCCTGGTCTCTGCGAGCTTCGCTGCTGGCTAAAATATTCTTTTTTATCTTTCTTTCTTCGCTGCACCGTACTGGAGAGAGGCGGCTCCGGAGAGACAGGGGGGCAAGAAGAAGAGGAGAGCCGGAGGAAGAGAGTCTTGCAGTTTCGGAACTCTCAACCTGGACTCAAATCTCTCCCGCCTTTAAGTCTTCCCCGCAGCTTCCTAATATCCCCTAGCCAGTCCCTCTTATTCTCTTCCCATCTCGCAGCTCCCCCATCCTTCCTCTCCCAAACGGACGAGGCTGTCCGCTTGAAATCCCCTTCCCACACAGGCCAATCCCTTGGGCGAGTAGGGGGCTGGGGCTGGAGGTTGGGATATTTGGATGGTTAATCCCCGCGACTTACAGCCAGCCCGGTTTGGCAAAGGAGATGGCGAGTTGAGCTGGAAATCGCCGGGCTGCAGGGCTCGGGGGAGTGGGGGGTGGCGGGGGCAGGCGGACGAGCGCCTGCAAATCCAGCCGCGGACTCAAACACCCAAAAGAGAAGAGAGCGGATCGCAGGGAGGGGTTGCGCTGTGAGCGAAAACCGTCTTTGCATAGAAGAACCGTCGGCTTGGCAAGAAACCGGAGAAGACAGGGAAAATAATCCGCTGCAGAACGGAACAGACTCGTTGAGGTGAATCTGACGGGTGCAACCCTCGGTGCCGTCTTTTGGTGCAGCAGCGTCATAATTTAATTATCTCCAAGGTAGGTTGCAAATTGGCCGCTCTGATCTGTTGTTAACTTGACCTACTGGGTCCTACAGCCGTCAGCGAAATTAAAAGTACAAATTAATTTTTAATGCTTATGATTTTAATTATCCGTCCGTTGTTCGAATCACATATCGAAGACTTTTTATGTAATTATAAATACATTTTGGGGTTGTTTCTCATGGCAGCCTACTCGTAGGGTTGATTCTCAATTCAGTTTAAGCTGAGATTGGTTCTCAGAGCAGCTTAGGGTTGATTCTCAGCAGGGCAGCTTGAGGGTTGATTCTCAGGGCAGCTTAGGGTTGATTCTCAGAGCAGCTTAGGGTTGATTCTCAGAGCAGCTTAGGGTTGATTCTCAGCAGGGCAGCTTAGGGTTGATTCTCAGAGCAGCTTAGGGTTGATTCTCAGAGCAGCTTAGGGTTGATTCTCAGCAGGGCAGCTTAGGGTTGATTCTCCGGGCAGCTTAGGGTTGATTCTCAGAGCAGCTTTGGGTTGATTCTCAGAGCAGCTTAGGGTTGATTCCTCAGAGCAGCTTAGGGTTGATTGTCAGAGCAGCTTAGGGTTGATTCTCAGAGCAGCTTAGGGTTGATTCTCAGGGCAGCTTAGGGTTGATTCTCCGGCCAGCTTAGGGTTGATTCTCAGAGCAGCTTAGGGTTGATTCTCAGGGCAGCTTAGGGTTGATTCTCCGGCCAGCTTAGGGTTGATTCTCAGGGCAGCTTAGGGTTGATTCTCCGGGCAGATTAGGGTTGATTCTCAAAGCAGCTTATGGTTGATTCTCAGAGCAGCTTAGGGTTGATTGCCAGAGCAGCTTAGGGTTGATTCTCAAAAGCAGCTTAGGGTTGATTCTCAAAGCAGCTTAGGGTTGATTCTCGGCAGGGCAGCTTAGGGTTGATTCTCAAAAGCAGCCTAGGGTTGATTCTCAGAGCAGCTTAGGGTTGATTCTCAGAGCAGCTTAGGGTTGATTCTCAGAGCAGCTTATGGTTGATTCTCAGAGCAGCTTAGGGTTGATTCCTCAGAGCAGCTTAGGGTTGATTGTCAGAGCAGCTTAGGGTTGATTCTCAGAGCAGCTTAGGGTTGATTCTCAGGGCAGCTTAGGGTTGATTCTCCGGCCAGCTTAGGGTTGATTCTCAGAGCAGCTTAGGGTTGATTCTCAGGGCAGCTTAGGGTTGATTCTCCGGCCAGCTTAGGGTTGATTCTCAGGGCAGCTTAGGGTTGATTCTCCGGGCAGATTAGGGTTGATTCTCAAAGCAGCTTATGGTTGATTCTCAGAGCAGCTTAGGGTTGATTGCCAGAGCAGCTTAGGGTTGATTCTCAAAAGCAGCTTAGGGTTGATTCTCAAAGCAGCTTAGGGTTGATTCTCGGCAGGGCAGCTTAGGGTTGATTCTCAAAAGCAGCCTAGGGTTGATTCTCAGAGCAGCTTAGGGTTGATTCTCAGAGCAGCTTAGGGTTGATTCTCAGAGCAGCTTATGGTTGATTCTCAGAGCAGCTTAGGGTTGATTCCTCAGAGCAGCTTAGGGTTGATTGTCAGAGCAGCTTAGGGTTGATTCTCAGAGCAGCTTAGGGTTGATTCTCAGGGCAGCTTAGGGTTGATTCTCCGGCCAGCTTAGGGTTGATTCTCAGAGCAGCTTAGGGTTGATTCTCAGGGCAGCTTAGGGTTGATTCTCCGGCCAGCTTAGGGTTGATTCTCAGGGCAGCTTAGGGTTGATTCTCCGGGCAGATTAGGGTTGATTCTCAAAGCAGCTTATGGTTGATTCTCAGAGCAGCTTAGGGTTGATTGTCAGAGCAGCTTAGTGATGATTCTGAATCCAATTTGTCACTTATGTCATTTGTGAGACATTTTTGTCACAGGCCAACCTAGACTTACGAGTAAAATTGCGTGCTAAATACTGCAAAATACTCGTACTCGTCATTCGTGAATTGCATTTCCCCTTAACACTTTGCCAGCACTTGTGCCCCAGAGAAAAGCTGTTAGAACCATTATTAATCTGCTCTACTCCAATAGAAGTCCATCAACCGAAATTCTACCCCTTAATTCACAATTTATCCCATAACGGGAGCAGCAGAAATGTCTACGTTAGCTAAATGAAACGCTCTCAACGCTGCAATCGCCCACTCACGGTGTACTTTTATATTTTATATATTCGTATCGCTCTCGCATAGCTTCGCAAAGCAGCAGGGTTAAAGGAAACAATTTCTAACCTGCATTTCCTAGTTGATCTCGCATTTTTTAGCTTGACTATCATGCGAAACAAATGAATAAATTTAGAGAGGGAAGAAGTCGGGGAGAGGAGGGGAGAGAAGACAGGCACCCTACTTTTTGGCTACAGAAAGCTCCCTGTGTCTACATTATTTTCCCCTTCTCTCTCTCTCTACGCGTCCAACTTTATCGCCCTCCCCCCCATGCACGCGTGTCTGCGCATTTTGGCCTGTAGTGAATCTCTGTGTCCGGCTGCTTCTTTGACAGCGGAAAGCAAGAGCGCATTATCCCGTCCTGACTGATCTCCCGTCCTCGGCGCCCCCCTCCTCCCCCCGGTAAAGTCCTGCTTTAGTCTCCGGGGCGTGTGTCTGAGCCTTAAAGGGAAGAACCTAGGGAACAAGAGACAGGGGAAACAGTGCACAGTGGTACTGGCTGTCAAGCTTCTTTTATTCGAATCGGTGAACGCGAGCAAGAGTTTTGTGTTCTGTTCTCTGCTTCGAGAAGAAGACCGAAAATTTATTGATTTCTATTTTACTTCTGGTTCCGATCGACAGAAGATAAGGATTTAAAATTAAGGTGAGGATTTTTTATTTTGTTTGAATTTGTTTGCTATTGATTTTGGCTATCAGTTTAGAAGTTAGAAATTTTCCTGAATTCAGTGGGCTTGCATGCTGTTAGATAGTGGCACTGCCAGTTGATAAGGGGCTTTCATTCTGTTAGATAGTGGCACTGCCAGTTGAGAAGTGGCTCTCATTCTGTTAGATAGTGGCACTGCCAGTTGATAAGGGGCTTTCATTCTGTTAGATAGTGGCACTGCCAGTTGATAAGGGGCTCCCATGCTGTTAGATAGTGGCACTGCCAGTTGAGAAGTGGCTCTCATTCTGTTAGATAGTGGCACTGCCAGTTGAGAAGTGGCTCTCATTCTGTTAGATAGTGGCACTGCCAGTTGATAAGGGGCTTTCATTCTGTTAGATAGTGGCACTGCCAGTTGAGAAGGGGCTCCCATTCTGTTAGATAGTGGCACTATCTTTAGATCTATAAAGTCTATAATCAATCATTTATACCTTATAAATGCATTCTAGACGGACAGGACATGGCTCTGGAGCCTGGCGATCTGTGCCACACCATCTGCGTCAAGTGGAGCATCGCCAGAATCCTGTACCTGCTGTCCGGCTCCCTCGTGGTGATTGGCTTCACGGTGGAGATGATTGTCATCGGCATGATTGTGGCGCCCTACCTCAGGGACGCCGAGTTTCTGCCAGCCACCTGTAGATTTAATTCCAGCCGATATACTGGCTTCACCGACTGTCAGGATGTCAACAGGAAGCCAAATAACAATTTCCCCTGTCTGGAGGTGCTGGTCAGCTTTCTGCCCAACAGCAGCAAGTCAGGCGGCCTGCCCGTTGGCGGCGGGTTGGCCACCATCTACAGCGTGCTGTCCTACTATGAGGAGTCTTCGAGCACATCCAAGGTGAGGGCGAACGCGTGGAATGTCTGAACTGTGTTGATTGGTGGCATCTTGAGCGGTCTGTCCCAAAGTGCCCGTCTAGTCTGAGGGATTTCAACTGATAGCTGTCCCCTGAAGTTTATCAACCTGATGTCTATCCCCTGAAGTTTATCAACCTAATGTCTATCCCCTGAAGTTTATCAACCTGATGTCTATCCCCTGAAGTTTATCAACCTGATGTCTATCCCCTGAAGTTTATCAACCTGATGGCTGTCCCCTGAAGGTTATCAACCTGATGTCTTTCCCCTGAAGGTTATCAACCTGATGGCTATCCCCTGAAGGTTATCAACCTGATGGCTGTCCCCTGAAGGTTATCAACCTGATGGCTGTCCCCTGAAGTTTATCAACCTGATGGCTATCGTCTGAAGGTTATCAACCTGATGGCTGTCCCCTGAAGGTTATCAACCTGATGTCTATCCCCTGAAGGTTATCAACCTGATGTCTATCCCCTGAAGGTTATCAACCTGATGGCTGTCCCCTGAAGGTTATCAACCTGATGTCTATCCCCTGAAGGTTATCAAACTGATGTCTATCCCCTGAAGGTTATCAACCTGATGTCTTTCCCCTGAAGGTTATCAACCTGATGTCTATCCCCTGAAGGTTATCAACCTGGTGTCTATCCCCTGAAGGTTATCAACCTGATGGCTATCGTCTGAAGGTTATCAACCTGATGTCTTTCCCCTGAAGGTTATCAACCTGATGGCTGTCCCCTGAAGTTATTCAACCTGATGTCTATCCCCTGAAGGTTATCAACCTGATGTCTATCCCCTGAAGGTTATCAACCTGATGTCTATCCCCTGAAGGTTATCAACCTGATGTCTGTCCCCTGAAGTTTATCAACCTGATGGCTTCTAGTTTATCAACCTGTTGGCTCCTCATGAGCATCACCTGTTGACTTTTTTCTCAACTCCCGCTGGATTTTTCTGAGAGATTTGCACTGTGATTTGCACATCTTCCCCCTTTAACTCACAGCGCTGAAATTGCTTGCAATTCTTCCAGTGCAGCTCAAGAATCTGCTACAGAGACAGCCACATAAACGCCAGACAAGTTGCTAATCTAAACGTCACTCTGTATAACGGCAACGCCTCTTATCCGTGCTTCGTTCGTCAAGAGTGGGGCGTTGCGGGAAGTTTTATTGCCCTGCGGACCAGAGAAATCGACAATCCAAAGGTGATGCACAGCCTGCTCTGGCCTACCCTGGCTTTTGCTGTTGGCGGCCTGGTCTTCTGGAGCACCTATTGCTGCGTGGGCTGCAAGATCTGGCCAAAGCAAATAGCGGTCTGAGCACGCCATAGCACATCCGGGTGTTGGGGAAGAGTTTGTGAGGGGGATACTACAGTGTGTGTTGGGGAGATACTAAAGTGTGTGTGTTGGGGAGTTACTAAAGTGTGTGTGTTGGGGAGATACTAAAGTGTGTGTTTGGGAGATACTAAAGTGTGTGTTGGGGAGATACTAAAGTGTGTGTTGGGGAGATACTAAAGTTTGTGCTGGGGAGATACTAAAGTGTGTGTTGGGGGAGATACCAAAGTGTGTGTTGGGGGAGATACCAAAGTGTGTGTTGGGGGAGATACTAAAGTGTGTGTTGTGGGAGATACTAAAGTGTGTGTTGGGGAGATACTAAAGTTTGTGCTGGGGAGATACTAAAGTGTGTGTTGGGGGAGATACCAAAGTGTGTGTTGGGGGTGATACCAAAGTGTGTGTTGGGGGAGATACTAAAGTGTGTGTTGTGGGAGATACTAAAGTGTGCGTTGGGGAGATACTAAAGTGTGCGTTGGGGAGATACTAAAGTGTGTGTTAGGGGGATAATAAAGCGTATGTTGGGGAGATACTAAATTGTGTGTTGGGAAGATACTAAAGTGTGTGTTGGGGAGATACTAAAGTGTGTGTTGGGGAGATACTAAAGTGTGTGTTTGGGGAGATACTAAAGTGTGTGTTGGGGAGATACTAAAGTGTGTGTTGGGGAGATACTAAAGTGTGTGTTGGGGAGATACTAAAGTGTGTGTTGGGGGACATAGCTCGTACTAAAGTGTGTGTTGGGAGACATACTAAAGTGTGTGTTGGGGAGATACCAAAGTGTGTGTTGGGGAGATACTAAAGTGTGTGTTGGGGGAGATACTAAAGTGTGTGTTGGGGAGATACTAAAGTGTGTGTTGGGGAGATACTAAAGTGTGTGTTGGGGGAGATACTAAAGTATGTGTTGGGGGAGATACTAAAGTGTGCGTTGGGGAGATACTAAAGTGTGTGTTGGGGAGATACTAAAGTGTGTGTTTGGGGAGATACTAAAGTGTGTGTTGGGGAGATACCAAAGTGTGTGTTGGGGGAGATACTAAAGTGTGTGCTGGGGGAGATACTAAAGTGTGTGTTGGGGGAGATACTAAAGTGTGTGTTGGGGGAGATACTAAAGTGTGTGTTGGGGAGATGCTAAAGTGTGTGTTGAGAAGACACTAAAGTGTGTGATGGGAGATACTAAAGTGTGTGTTGGGGAGATACGAAAGTGTGTGTTGGGGGAGATACTAAAGTGTGTGTTGGGGGAGATACTAAAGTGTGTGTTGGGGAGATACTAAAGTGTGCGTTGGGGAGATACTAAAGTGTGTGTTGGGGGAGATGCTAAAGTGTGTGTTGAGAAGACACTAAAGTGTGTGATGGGAGATACTAAAGTGTGTGTTGGGGAGATACTAAAGTGTGTGTTAGGGGGATAATAAAGCGTATGTTGGGGAGATACTAAATTGTGTGTTGGGGAGATACTAAAGTGTGTGTTGGGGGAGATACCAAAGTGTGTGTTGGGGGAGATACTAAAGTGTGTGTTGTGGGAGATACTAAAGTGTGCGTTGGGGAGATACTAAAGTGTGCGTTGGGGAGATACTAAAGTGTGTGTTAGGGGGATAATAAAGCGTATGTTGGGGAGATACTAAATTGTGTGTTGGGAAGATACTAAAGTGTGTGTTGGGGAGATACTAAAGTGTGTGTTGGGGAGATACTAAAGTGTGTGTTTGGGGAGATACTAAAGTGTGCGTTGGGGGAGATACTAAAGTGTGTGTTGGGGAGATACTAAAGTGTGTGTTGGGGAGATACTAAAGTGTGTGTTGGGGAGATACTAAAGTGTGTGTTGGGGGACATAGCTCGTACTAAAGTGTGTGTTGGGAGACATACTAAAGTGTGTGTTGGGGAGATACCAAAGTGTGTGTTGGGGAGATACTAAAGTGTGTGTTGGGGGAGATACTAAAGTGTGTGTTGGGGAGATACTAAAGTGTGTGTTGGGGAGATACTAAAGTGTGTGTTGGGGGAGATACTAAAGTATGTGTTGGGGGAGATACTAAAGTGTGCGTTGGGGAGATACTAAAGTGTGTGTTGGGGAGATACTAAAGTGTGTGTTTGGGGAGATACTAAAGTGTGTGTTGGGGAGATACCAAAGTGTGTGTTGGGGGAGATACTAAAGTGTGTGCTGGGGGAGATACTAAAGTGTGTGTTGGGGGAGATACTAAAGTGTGTGTTGGGGGAGATACTAAAGTGTGTGTTGGGGAGATGCTAAAGTGTGTGTTGAGAAGACACTAAAGTGTGTGATGGGAGATACTAAAGTGTGTGTTGGGGAGATACGAAAGTGTGTGTTGGGGAGATACTAAAGTGTGTGTTGGGGGAGATACTAAAGTGTGTGTTGGGGAGATACTAAAGTGTGCGTTGGGGAGATACTAAAGTGTGTGTTGGGGGAGATGCTAAAGTGTGTGTTGAGAAGACACTAAAGTGTGTGATGGGAGATACTAAAGTGTGTGTTGGGGAGATACTAAAGTGTGTGTTAGGGGGATAATAAAGCGTATGTTGGGGAGATACTAAATTGTGTGTTGGGGAGATACTAAAGTGTGTGTTGGGGCGATACTGAATTGTGTGTTGGGGAGATACTAAAGTGTGTGTTGGGGAGATACTAAAGTGTGTGTTGGGGAGATACTAAAGTGCGTTTTGGGGAGATACTAAAGTGTGTGTTGGGGAGATACTAAAGTGTGTGTTGGGGAGATACTAAGTGTGTGTTGGGGAGATACTAAAGTGTGTTTGGGGAGACACTAAATTGTGTGTTGGGGAGATACTAAAGTGTGTGTTTGGGGAGACACTAAAGTGTGTGCTGGGGGAGATACTAAAGTGTGTGTTGGGGAGATACTAAAGTGTATGTTGGGGGAATAAAGTGTATGTTGGGGGAATAAAGTGTATTTGGGAGATCTTCAGGTGCATTAAAGAGGCGCAAAGTCCTATTTTCCACCCTGAATATGAATTCACTTAGAAAAAATAGCTTACTCTCCTATAAATATTTTTGTGAAATTGAAAATTTTGTATTTTATGAGTGAAAAAGTATTTTTGGCTTTAATATAAAATAACTTTGTTTTTTAAGATTTGTGGCTACGTTTACATCATTGAATCATGTAAATAGCCTATTTCATGTTTGAGTTTGCGCCTTTTATTCACAGTTGTATCGATGCCGAGTATAATGTAATATTTTTGTGAGGAAACCAGTTTTATTCTATCTAAATTAATTATTATAACTTTCAAGTAAATGATTATGTAACAAATCTTCAGGCCAATTCCTGCCTTGTTTTGCTTTGTGCCTTGGTTTTAGTGCTTTTTCCCTGCCTCGTTACGTTGCTTTGCTGTGCGGATGCTCGCACGTTCTGAAGGTCCGCTCATCTAGCTCCCCACTCCCAGATTGAATGTCCCTTGTTTCATTCTCTCTCCCCTAAAAGAGTTAATTAGGCAGGGCAAAGTCATAATGGGAAATTCTCATCAAATTTTCGTGGCTCGCTGACCAGTTAATTAATTTGATTAATCCCGCCTCGGACTCTTCCCTTTCACAGGACAAGCTTTGCCTGTCGTTTTTGAAGGCTTCCTTCTATTCATAAATCTTTAGGCGCTTTTCTGTATCCACAAAGTTAATCCTCTGAATGATTTCTTCGTCACACTTTGAACCGGCCGAAGACTTCCCCCCTAAAAGTCAGTAATTTTTATATTGTTTTTATTCAATTGAAAATTTTAAATCGATTGATTGATTTACTTCCCCAGTGTCTAACCCAGAATATTTTTTTCATGAGCTCAGTGTGCGAATAGTTAAAATGTTCTTTGGCATATGGAAGATTGGGAGTTTTACCTTTCCTGAGAATGTCACCTCCATAGTGTCTCTCTCCAGAGAATCTCATCCCCATAGTGCCGCTCCTCTGAGAATCTTACCTCCATAGTGTCCCTCCTCTGAGAATCTCACCTCCTTAGTGTCGCTCCTCTAAAAAGCTCACTTCTATGGGTGTCAATTCTCAGAGAATTTTACCTCAATGAGTCACGCTCCTCTGGGAGCGTCAATTCTGTGAGAATCTCACTTCCATAAGTATCATTCCCCCTGAAAATCTCACTTCTATAGGTGTCTCAGAGAATCTCACCTCAATGAGTGTCGCTCCTATGAGAATCTCACCTTTGGGAATTCTCGGTTCTGTGAGAATCTCACTTCCATGATTGTTACACCTATGAGAATCTTACCTCCGGCAGTATCACTCCCATGGGAATCTGACCTCTGTAATTCTCTCTTTAAAAAATTCCACTTCGAGAATCTCACATCCGCAAATAAAACCGCTCAAAATCTCACTGCCGCGAAAAAAAATTGACTGCAAAACCCCATCAGAAATCAAACCAATTGAGAAAAAACATTTTGCCGTAAAAATCTGAGTAATTTATTTATTAGGAAATAAATTCTAAAAGTGCAAATCGTAGAAAGAACTGAAAACTGCAACTGAGTATGCAGCTGATGAAGCCGGATTGGCTAAATGAGAAATCCCTGCCCTGCCCTAGGGATTTCTCCTGATGAGGATTCGGCCCGTGACCGAGAGATTGCGCCAGAGATTTTTCCCAAGCCGGCATCCCATTTCCTATGGCCCCAAATGGGAGACTGGGAATGACCCAGATGCGGAGGAAGGATGGGAAATAAATAAAGCGCGCTGTGTATATAGCTATATCCCATCGCAATCGCAATCTGATTGCTGATTCAATATAGATTCTATGTTGTGAAGTGCATAAATGAATTTACTTCTGATAGGACAATAAGGTCACGCTTGGAAATATTTCTATGTTTGCGGAATTACCCTAGTGACTGTAGTTGATATTCCTGCAGTAATGATAACAATAATACTCGCTGGACTCTCTACGTACTCACACATGATGTACAAGCGGCATTTCCAGGAATGTACACACTCTGTGCATTGGGGGATCGCCCTCATGTGCGTAAATTTCACGATTGACCAAGAGCCAATCAACCTATTCCGTGCGCAAGGCCCCAAGTTTGGCCATGTACACGAAAACACGCGCTATACAGAAAAAATAACTCAATGCAACGCGGACACAGGACCAGTGGCACACAGGGCAGACGCGCTTGACCGCCGAGCCACTTTCCCCTCGCCCCGCAATTTCTATTTTTATGCACCAATGTTTTTAAGTGCCTTGCTAAAAGGGCACAGATTGTCTCCTTGATTGAGTAATTGGGATTCGAACCGAGGACTTTCCATTCATGAGTACGATGCATTAACTAATAGGCTAATAAATCTACTTTGGAATCCATCTAAAAAGCAAGCAACTCTTTAGCAAGAGAATTGATTTGGAATCTCCTCTAAAGCCGAACCAACAAAACTTTTCACCCAAAAAACGCTTTTAGAGCGCCCCCAGATGGCTCTAAAACGCTGCGACCGTCTTTGCAATGTCCACGGTCTGGCCAAGCTGGTTTTCTTGGCCTGCATCACACTGATCACCTGCGGCGTGATTGTCGGCACAATTCTGGTGCCGCTCATAATCCTGCCCTTCACCAGGGAGAGCCGTTTTACCGACGCGAATTGCACCTATCAATCAGAGCACCTGATTGCCAAACTGCCGTGCGAGAGCAAGTGCAGCAAGGACAAGAGCAGCTTCCCATGCTACAGCATCCGGGTTAGCATCAGCGGCACCAATAGGACTGGCATGTTGTACGAGAATTTTCTCACTTTCTCAGATCGGCACGAGGAACCAGTGAGTATCTCTTGACCATGGTTCCAGATATTCCTAAAGGTGAGATTCCTAAACTAGAGATATTTCTGGAGGTGAGATTCCTAAACTATAGATATTCCTGACGATGAGATTCCTAAACTAGAGATATTTCTGGAGGTAAGATTCCTAAACTATAGATATTCCTGACGATGAGATTCCTAAACTAGAAATATTCGCGAAGGTGAGATTCCTAAACTAGAGATATTCGCGAAGGGGAGATTCCCAAACTAGAGAAAAGCGTGAAGGATGATGATAATTTCATATTCAATTGAGATTCTCAGGTCAGAAAAATCCCTTGGTTTCCATGGAGACACAGCGCTTCATCAGCCCACCGCATCCGCAGGTCAACCAGTGCGGTACTGCGCCCTGTTTGTCGCAGGCGGCCGAAAACGTTGCCATGACAACCAGATTTATTCGGACGCTGCGCAAGAGTCGCAGCTTTCCCTGTCACTATCGGCCAACTAAGGGCGGTGGCGGCCCCGTCCCTGTGCTGCTTCACCGAATCTTCTCGCGGCGTCAGGCCACCCACTGCCTGGTCTGGCCGGCGGTGGCGGTCGCCGTGGGCCTGGGGCTGCTGATGAGCACCTACTACTGCGCCGGCTGCACCGTCTGGACGCAGGATAAAACTGTCATCGCTTGATTGATTGATTGACTGATTAATTGATTGATCGCTTGACTGATTTATTGATTTTGATAGAGTGACTGTCTGATTAAATGATTGATTTATCGGTGTTCTACTCGTAGATGGTTGATCGATTGGTTGATTGATCGATTGATTGATTAATTGATTGATTGACTGACTGATTTATTGATTTATTGATTGATTAATCGCTTGACTGATTTATTGATTTTGATTGATTGACTGTCTGATTGAATGATTGATTGATCAGTGTTTTAGTTGGTTGTCTGATTGGTTTAGTGAGTGATTGATTGACTGATTGATTGATCTATGGGTTTATTGATTAATTGACTTATTGATTGATTGATTGATCATTATATAAGTGTTATGCCGCTTATTAACCAATTGATCAAAGATTGATTGAATGATTGATTGATTAATTAACTTATTGATTGATGGATGGCTACTTAGAAGATGACATGTTTATTTATATTTAAGAAGATTGATAGTTAATTTCGCCATTTACCCATCAACTGATTAGATAAGACAGCAACAATGGAGTCCATCCCATTTTTGAGCGGTAAAAATCTTACAATCCATTGTTTTTTAGTTGTAAACATTCTATATTTTTTCCATTTTTATAAAAACTCACCGAAATTGAGACTGCATCAAGTTCTACATCGAAGGGCACAGATTGTCCCCTAGTCGTACGCAAGTACTACTCAGTTTACGCAAGTAGATAGTTAAGAATACATAAA
>CATNEM010000250.1:0-52500 GCA_950096795.1 Macrostomum cliftonense | reverse complement strand
GGTAGTGACTCTGTGGTAAGACGGTGGAGTACTTCTTATGGGGAGATTTTTCATGAAGCAAGCACTTACACCAGATAGCAGTAATAAAGAAGATAAGCTGGCATTGTATAAAATACATGAAGGTAAAAAGACACAGTCAATCACAGGGAGGAACACACAGTCAATCACGGGGAAGAAGAAACAGTCAATCACAGGGAAGAAGACACAATCAATCACGGGGAAGAACACACAGTCATTGATGGGGAAGAACACACAGTCAATCACAGGGAAGAAGACACTGTCAATCACAGAGAAGAAGACACAGTCAATCACAGGGAAGAAGACACAGTCAATTACAGGGAAGAAGACACAGTCAATCACAGAGAAGAAGACACTGTCAATCACAGAGAAGAAGACACAGTCAATCACAGGGAAGAAGACACTGTCAATCACAGGGAAGAAGACACAGTCAATCACAGGGAAGAAGACATGCACAGTCAATGACAGAAATGATTTACAATGGTATGTTAACCAATATCCCTTCTGGCTACTGTGATTTTTATGTGTGTGGCCCGGGGAACAGCCGCCCGCGTGCGGCCATCCTTGCTGCCAGCCATCTTCAGGCTTGGCTGAGGACTGATCTTTCGGATGGGGACCTCTGTGTCATCCAATCCAACTACCTATCTCCTCGCCAGTGCTTCATCGCCTCTATTTATATTCCTGGCAACGGAGACCCAGCTCCAGAGAGCTTACTGCGCCTTGCGCAATACTGCGAGAACCAGAATGCTGATCTCCTGGTGGGCGGAGACCTTAACGCCCACCATCAGCACTGGGGCAGTAAGGATACCAACACCAGAGGGGAAGAGCTTCTTGCTCTTATCTCCGGCACCAACCTTATGCTCTGCAACCGCGGAAGCACACCTACTTTTAACAATGGCAGATGGACGGAGGTTCTCGATGCCACCCTTACCTCTCCTAAACTTTTTGACAGGATTACGGAGTGGAGGGTCTGGACCGATGAGCCATCCTTCTCTGACCATCTCTTTATAGCCTTCAACATTACGGACACTAAGCGACCATCTCCAATAACTTGGAGACGCAACATCCGTAACACTGACTGGGCAGCCTTCACGGCTACCCTTGATTCTCACCTTCAGGAACTCATGGATAACGATCCGATTAAGAGTTGCGAGGGTGTCGATCACGCGGCTGAGACGCTTTCGGGCTGCATCACTGCGGCCTACGAAGCGTCCTGCCCCATTCGGGCCTACAAAGGCAAAACCTCAGCTCCGTGGTGGAACCCGGAACTGGGAAAACTCCGGCAAAAGGCCAAAAGTCTTCATCGCCGTGCCATGAAGTCGGGTAACCCTGACGACATGGATCTCTTCCGACACGCCTCGCGACATTTCAAGTGTGAAATCCGTAGGGCCAAGGATAGTAAGTGGCGCCAATTCTGCGACGAGCTGGACAAAGACCGGCCCACCTCTAGGCTGGTCAAGGCCCTTACTATGGACAAAATGTCCAAACTAGCCATGATCAAAAAAGATGATGGCTCTCTCACCAACGAACCTCAGGAAGTGCTGCAGCAAATGCTGGGCAGCTTTTTTCCCGAGGTTCCCACAGCTGGCACGGAACCCAACCATTCGCTGGAAGGATCCAACCTGGCTGCGAGCTTTATTAATGAGGAACTGATTGCTAAGGCAGTCAAAACCTTCAAGCCTTTCAAATCCCCAGGGCCTGACGGTATCTACCCTGTCCTTTTGCGCGAGGCAGCCAAGATCCCCAGGTTTCTGAGAATCACCTGCAACATATTGCGGGCCACAATCCAGCTAGGGTACATTCCCAAAAGTTGGACTAACGCTCGTGTTGTCTTTATTCCCAAACCGGGAAAAGGCGACTATCAGAGCGTTAAGGCCTTCAGGCCCATCAGCTTAACCTCGTTTCTGTTAAAGCTGACTGAGAGGCTCGTACATTGGCGACTGCTGGCTTGCGAGCTAACAGCCATGCCTCTCAGTAACAATCAGCACGCCTTCCGCCCTGGAAGGTCCACTGACAGCGCACTCCATGCGATTGTTGAAAAGCTAGAGAAAGCCGTGCTGGGCAACGGCTATGCTCTCGGCTTATTCCTCGACATAGAGGGGGCCTTTGATAATGTTATTTTTGATGCATTTCAGAGTGCCCTTCGCGATCGCAATACCCACTCTACCATCATACGTTGGATCATGTATATGATCTCCAACCGTACGGTCACTGCCCACCTTCTTGGGCACACTGCCACTACCAGAGTTTGTAAAGGAGGCCCACAAGGCGGCGTCCTCACTCCAACTCTTTGGAACATGGTCATCGACGCTCTACTCAGGAGCCCTGGACCAGATCCCGTCTTCAAAGTCGGCTATGCGGACGACGTTACTGCTATCGTGGCAGGACCCTCGCCCAGCACTCTCAGGGATCTCATGCAAACCTTTCTTCGCAGAGCAGAAACCTGGGCCCGCAGCAATGGTCTTAAGCTCTCTGAGCCAAAGACTGTCGCTATCATGTTTACCAGCAAAACCCGCTGGAACATTAAGCCTCTGCAGCTCTACGGCAGAGACGTTGCCTTCGCAAAGCAGACCCGGTGCCTCGGGGTAACTCTCGACCATAGGCTTAACTGGTCTAGCCATGTGAAGGCTAAAGCCAAACGCGCCTCTGCAATTCTAGCCCAGCTTCGCCGGGCGCTTGGCACCACCTGGGGACTGTCCCCAAAGCGTTTGTGGTGGATCTATACCTCTGTGGTTAGACCCGCCATTACCTACGCCTCCTTAGTCTGGGTAAGTGCTACCCAGATTAAAAGCCATGCAGATAGGCTCAACACAATCCAAGGACGAGCGTGTCGGCTGATCTGCAATGCTACCAGATCCACACCTTTTGCTGGTATGGGAGCATTTCTCGACCTGCCCCCCCTCGACCTTTTTATTAAAGGGGAGGCGGCTAGAGCAACCCGGCGGCTCCTTGACGCCGGTATAAACTTCCGCTATATGAGAGCACCAGCTAAGTGGAACCTGGTCCCACACAGCGATATGTGCCTCAACATCCTCAGTGAATGCGAAGCTTACCAAGTCCTCACGGACAGCATCGCTTCAACGCTCAACGTGAGACAACGCTACTCGGTAGCCATCGACTCGCGTGACTCCATTAGTGACAATTGGAACCCTGGAGAGATCCACTGTTATACTGACGGTTCCAAGCAGTCAGCTAACACCGGTTTCGGTGTCTGCATTATTCTCAATGGGCGGGTCATCGCCACCCACGCCCAGTACACTGGAACCAGCTCTAGTGTCTTTCAAAATGAAGTCCTAGCTATTAGCTCGTGCTCAGCAGAGCTTCTCGCCTCTGGCGTTGCTGGCAAGGACATCATTTTCCACTCTGACAGCCAAGCTGCACTGCACGCCATCTGCAGCTGCAGTGTCAGCTCAGCAACAGTCCTGGACTGTGTCAAGCACCTCAACATGTTGGGCTCATCCAACAAAATCACTCTTAAGTGGGTGCCGGGACACGAAGGTTTCCGGGGAAATGAGCTCGCTGATGCGCTTGCAAAAGCCGGCTCATCTGGATCCTGCATTGGGCCTGAGCCCCTCGTCCCGACCCCCTCCTGTGTCATCAACTCACGGATCAAAACGTGGGTCAAGACCCAGCACTACTCGCTCTGGGCGAACTGCATCACTTGCAGGCAATCTAGAGGTGCTGTTCCACAGCCCTCTCGCCAGCTCCGGAACCTCCTCCTCCGGCTTTCGCGGAGGGACATCCGGGCTGCCACTATGACCCTCTCAGGCCATGGTTGCTTCTCCAGGCACCAATACCTGCAGGGCAGCATTCCTAGCGCCACCTGCAGCTTCTGCAACTCGGGTGACGAGTCAGCTGAGCACTTCGTCAGCATCTGCCCCGCCTTCACGCGGGCCAGACTTAAATTCCTCGGGCCACACACTTCTATCTATGATGCGTGCAAACCCGAAAATTTTAACCAGCTCATGCGCTTCCTCCGGGCAACCCGCAGGGCTGAACTCCCAATTCCAGGGAGCAACATAGCTGCCGGCGACACCGAGGGACCCCCCTGGGCGACGCCAACCATTCGTCCATAACGGCGCGTCGGTCGTCCAGGGGTTAGCGGAATGGGCGGTTGCGCCTTCCCGCTGCGTCCCCTCTGGGACCTCCCTGCAGCTAAGTCAAGTAAGTAAGTCAGTCAATCACAGGGAAGAAGACACAGTCAATTACAGGGAAGAAGACACAGTCAATCACAGGGAAGAACACACAGTCATTGATGGGGAAGAACACACAGTCAATCACAGGGAAGAAGACACTGTCAATCACAGAGAAGAAGACACAGTCAATCACAGGGAAGAAGACACAGTCAATTACAGGGAAGAAGACACAGTCAATCACAGAGAAGAAGACACTGTCAATCACAGAGAAGAAGACACAGTCAATCACAGGGAAGAAGACACAGTCAATTACAGGGAAGAAGACACAGTCAATCACAGGGAAGAACACACAGTCATTGATGGGGAAGAACACACAGTCAATCACAGGGAAGAAGACACTGTCAATCACAGAGAAGAAGACACTGTCAATCACAGGGAAGAAGACACAGTCAATTACAGGGAAGAAGACACAGTCAATCACAGGGAAGAACACACAGTCATTGATGGGGAAGAACACACAGTCAATCACAGGGAAGAAGACACTGTCAATCACAGAGAAGAAGACACTGTCAATCACAGGGAAGAAGACACAGTCAATTACAGGGAAGAAGACACAGTCAATCACAGGGAAGAACACACAGTCATTGATGGGGAAGAACACACAGTCAATCACAGGGAAGAAGACACTGTCAATCACAGAGAAGAAGACACTGTCAATCACAGGGAAGAAGACACAGTCAATTACAGGGAAGAAGACACAATCAATCACGGGGAAGAACACACAGTCATTGATGGGGAAGAACACACAGTCAATCACAGGGAAGAACACACAGTCATTGATGGGGAAGAACACACAGTCAATCACAGGGAAGAAGACACTGTCAATCACAGAGAAGAAGACACTGTCAATCACAGGGAAGAAGACACAGTCAATTACAGCGAAGAAGACACAGTCAATCACAGGGAAGAACACACAGTCATTGATGGGGAAGAACACACAGTCAATCACAGGGAAGAACACACAGTCAATCACAGGGAAGAACACACAGTCAATCACAGGGAAGAACACACAGTCAATCACAGGGAAGAACACACAGTCAATCACAGGGAAGAAGACACAGTCAATCACAGGGAAGAACACACAGTCATTGATGGGGAAGAACACACAGTCAATCACAGGGAAGAAGACACAGTCAATTACAGGGAAGAAGACACAGTCAATCACAGGGAAGAACACGCAGTCATTGATGGGGAAGAACACACAGTCAATCACGGGGAAGAAGACACTGTCAATCACAGGGAAGAAGACACTGTCAATCACAGGGAAGAAGACACAGTCAATCACAGGGAAGAAGACATGCACAGTCAATGACAGAAATGACACTAAAAGTTGGGAAAGGGCAGTCAAGGAAATTGAAGAGCGCGCACTATTAAATTAAAGTGTCAAATTGACAATTCGAGTTTTATCTAATTTATCTCGCTCACCCATCTGGGCGCCCGTCGGAGTGTCAGCTGGCTAAGCAGTAAAAATCCCAGACAAGCCGCGAAGAAGAACTTGTAACCAGCCATCATTTCTAACTCCAGTGGTATCGAGTACGCCTCCTGAGTAATTGTTATTTTTATGATGTAAACGTTACTGACATGTCATTACGCTTACCAACAAGACTCTTACCTTCCATTCGGCAAGCCAGCCAGGCAGTAGCTGTTCTGCAGACAGGGCTGCAAATTGAAAAATATGGGAATTGAAAGTTCGATAGATAGATCCCAAATAATATTGCAGATAAATAAAGTATCCTAGATGTAGGGAGAATGGTCGATTTTTCCCCGATAAACGCCTCATAAGCGCCGGAGTTCGAACCCGCGACCTTCTGTTCATGAGGCAGACACCCTAGCCACTGGGCTACGCACTAAATCTTATTAGCGCCGAACCAAACGAACCCAATTGCGGCTGGCGCCCAATGTTGGCATAAAAATCGGCAGCTCCGTACACAAATGCTGCAGCAAACAGAACGCCATACAGCAGGGTCTCCAGTTGACTCGCGCATCGCGGTACTTCGCTAGAAATTTTTGAAAACTGCCGCTGCAACTCGTCGCCAGCAACGACTTGCTCAGCTGTCGTTTTTCTACATGACGAAACGTTAGACTTGATGTACTTTGACGATCTTAATCGCAACTGTTTGCTTTTATCGTTAACGGCTTCCATTTTCCGGCTTGTTTTACAAATTCGACAGAAATAAATGAATAAATAATTAACTGATTTGAATCGTTTTTTTCCGCTACTATATTATGGAAAATTCTTCGATCAGTATTGTCTTATCTGTACCATAGATATAAAGCGAAACCAATCTTTTTTAGATTAATCAAACCTTGGAGTTCTACTACGTGGAAATAGTATCTAGATTTGAAGACAATTTTAGTAAGCTCGAAACATTTTCTTGTTTAAATTATTTTAGCTAAATTTAGAACATTTTTAAAACGAGTACTCGTGTTTTTGCTTATTGTTTACCGCTAATTCCATAGGAATAATCAATCATTGTAAAAATCGATGCTTACTATTAGTAGACAAACTAGGACATTAAATACTAACCGAATTACTAACCAAGCAGAATTTTTTTTTTTAATTCCTTACAACCAGGCAAAACTTTCATTTTCATTTGACACAAGCTGAAACACACAAGCTGAAACACACAAGCTGAAACACACAAGCTGAAACACACAAGCTGAAACACACAGGGCTGAAGCACACAAGCTGAAACACACAAGCTGAAACACACAGGGCTGAAGCACACAAGCTGAAACACACAGGGCTGAAACACACAAGCTGAAACACACAAGCTGAAACACACAAGCTGAAACACACAAGCTGAAACACACAAGCTGAAACACACAGGGCTGAAGCACACAAGCTGAAACACACAAGCTGAAACACACAGGGCTGAAGCACACAAGCTGAAACACACAAGCTGAAGCACACAGGGCTGAAACACACAAGCTGAAACACACAGGGCTGAAACACACAAGCTGAAACACACAGGGCTGAAACACACAGGGCTGAAGCACACAAGCTGAAACACACAGGGCTGAAGCACACAAGCTGAAACACACAAGGTGAAACACACAGGGCTGAAGCACACAAGCTGAAACACACAGGGCTGAAACACACAAGCTGAAACACACAAGCTGAAACACACAAGCTGAAACACACAAGCTGAAACACACAAGCTGAAACACACAAGCTGAAACACACAAGCTGAAACACACAAGCTGAAACACACAAGCTGAAACACACAGGGCTGAAACACACAAGCTGAAACACACAAGCTGAAACACACAGGGCTGAAGCACACAAGCTAAAACACACAAGCTGAAACACACAGGACTGAAGCACACAAGCTGAAACACACAAGCTGAAGCACACAAGCTGAAACACACAAGCTGAAGCACACAGGGCTGAAACACACAAGCTGAAACACACAAGCTGAAACACACAAGCTGAAACACACAAGCTGAAACACACAAGCTGAAACACACAAGCTGAAACACACAAGCTGAAACACACAAGCTGAAACACACAAGCTGAAACACACAAGCTGAAACACACAAGCTGAAACACACAAGCTTAAGCACACAAGCTGAAACACACAAGCTGAAGCACACAGGGCTGAAACACACAAGCTGAAACACACAGGGCTGAAACACACAGGGCTGAAGCACACAAGCTGAAGCACACAAGCTGAAACACACAGGGCTGAAACACACAAGCTGAAGCACACAGGGCTGAAACACACAAGCTGAAACACACAAGCTGAAACACACAAGCTGAAACACACAAGCTGAAACACACAAGCTGAAACACACAGGGCTGAAACACACAAGCTGAAACACACAAGCTGAAGCACACAGGGCTGAAACACACAAGCTGAAGCACACAAGCTGAAACACACAGGGCTGAAACACACAAGCTGAAACACACAGGGCTGAAACACACAAGCTGAAGCACACAAGCTGAAACACACAGGGCTGAAGCACACAAGCTGAAGCACACAAGCTGAAACACACAGGGCTGAAGCACACAAGCTGAAGCACACAAGCTGAAACACACAAGCTGAAGCACACAGGGCTGAAGCACACAAGCTGAAATACACAGGGCTGAAACACACAAGCTGAAACACACAGGGCTGAAACACACAAGCTGAAACACACAAGCTAAAACACACAAACTGAAACACACAAGCTGAAACACACAAGCTGAAACACACAAGCTGAAACACACAAGCTGAAACACACAAGCTGAAACACACAAGCTGAAACACACAGCTGAAACACACAAGCTGAAACACACAGGGCTGAAACACACAAGCTGAAACACACAGGGCTGAAACACACAAGCTGAAACACACAAGCTGAAACACACAAGCTGAAACACACAGGGCTGAAACACACAAGCTGAAAGCACACAGGGCTGAAACACACAAGCTGAAGCACACAGGGCTGAAACACACAAGCTGAAGCACACAGGGCTGAAACACACAGGGCTGAAGCACACAAGCTGAAACACACAAGCTGAAACACACAAGCTGAAACACACAGGGCTGAAGCACACAAGCTGAAACACACAGGGCTGAAACACACAAGGTGAAACACACAGGGCTGAAGCACACAAGCTGAAGCACACAGGGCTGAAACACACAAGGTGAAACACACAGGGCTGAAACACACAAGCTGAAGCACACAAGCTGAAACACACAGGGCTGAAACACACAAGCTGAAACACACAGGGCTGAAACACACAAGCTGAAACACACAGGGCTGAAGCACACAAGCTGAAACACACAGGGCTGAAACACACAAGGTGAAACACACAGGGCTGAAGCACACAAGCTGAAACACACAGGGCTGAAGCACACAAGCTGAAACACACAGGGCTGAAGCACACAAGCTGAAACACACAGGGCTGAAACACACAAGCTGAAACACACAAGCTGAAACACACAGGGCTGAAACACACAAGCTGAAACACACAGGGCTGAAGCACACAAGCTGAAACACACAGGGCTGAAACACACAAGGTGAAACACACAGGGCTGAAGCACACAAGCTGAAACACACAAGCTGAAACACACAAGCTGAAGCACACAAGCTGAAACACACAGGGCTGAAACACACAAGCTGAAACACACAGGGCTGAAACACACAGGGCTGAAACACACAAGCTGAAACACACAAGCTGAAACACACAAGCTGAAACACACAAGCTGAAACACACAAGCTGAAACACACAGCTGAACACACAAGCTGAAACACACAGGGCTGAAGCACACAAGCTGAAACACACAGGGCTGAAACACACAAGCTGAAGCACACAAGCTGAAACACACAAGCTGAAACACACAAGCTGAAACACACAAGCTGAAACACACAAGCTGAAACACACAAGCTGAAACACACAAGCTGAAACACACAGGGCTGAAGCACACAAGCTGAAACACACAGGGCTGAAACACACAAGGTGAAACACACCGGGCTGAAGCACACAAGCTGAAGCACACAGGGCTGAAACACACAAGGTGAAACACACAGGGCTGAAACACACAAGCTGAAGCACACAAGCTGAAACACACAGGGCTGAAACACACAAGCTGAAACACACAGGGCTGAAACACACAAGCTGAAACACACAGGGCTGAAGCACACAAGCTGAAACACACAGGGCTGAAACACACAAGCTGAAACACACAGGGCTGAAGCACACAAGCTGAAACACACAGGGCTGAAACACACAAGGTGAAACACACAGGGCTGAAGCACACAAGCTGAAACACACAGGGCTGAAACACACAAGCTGAAGCACACAAGCTGAAACACACAGGGCTGAAACACACAAGCTGAAACACACAGGGCTGAAGCACACAAGCTGAAACACACAGGGTTGAAACACACAAGGTGAAACACACAGGGCTGAAGCACACAAGCTGAAACACACAAGCTGAAACACACAAGCTGAAGCACACAAGCTGAAACACACAGGGCTGAAACACACAAGCTGAAACACACAGGGCTGAAGCACACAAGCTGAAACACGCAAGCTGAAACACACAAGCTGAAACACACAAGCTGAAACACACAAGCTGAAACACACAGGGCTGAAACACACAAGCTGAAGCACACAAGCTGAAACACACAGGGCTGAAACACACAAGGTGAAACACACAGGGCTGAAGCACACAAGCTGAAACACACAGGGCTGAAACACACAAGGTGAAACACACAGGGCTGAAGCACACAAGCTGAAACACACAGGGCTGAAACACACAAGCTGAAACACACAGGGCTGAAACACACAAGCTGAAACACACAAGCTGAAACACACAAGCTGAAACACACAAGCTGAAACACACAAGCTTAAGCACACAAGCTGAAACACACAAGCTGAAGCACACAGGGCTGAAACACACAAGCTGAAGCACACAGGGCTGAAACACACAGGGCTGAAGCACACAAGCTGAAACACACAAGCTGAAACACACAAGCTGAAACACACAGGGCTGAAGCACACAAGCTGAAACACACAGGGCTGAAACACACAAGCTGAAGCACACAAGCTGAAACACACAGGGCTGAAACACACAAGCTGAAACACACAGGGCTGAAACACACAAGCTGAAACACACAAGCTGAATGTTTTTTTTGTGTTTTAGAAGGAACCAGCCATGATGTATATCTACCCTTAGTTGAATGCCTGAGCATTTAACAGGAAAAAAGTCGTCCTGATGAATCAAAGCATTTTCTACTAGAAGAAGCAGGACCCTAACAGAAGAAATGAAAGTTATTTAGCTCCTAGAAAGATGGGGCCATGCATTGCGGAATTATTTAGCTAGAAAGAAATTTAGCTAGAAAATATAATAAAACAAAATCTTATTGCCGTCCATGCCTTTGGATATGGCTGACATCCTAACGGCATAACACAGATGAAGCCCAGAAGCAGCTGCTTTCTAAGAAAGGTTGAAGAAAGGGGGTCTAGACGGGCCGTGGCCCGCGCATGTCGCGACAAGTTTCTGGGGGTGGCGCAGAATCTCGGGGGGAGGGTTCTCTTTATTGGGGATCAATGGGGGGGGGGCGCGTGGAAAGAATTTCGGGAAAATGCGACAGAAGCTGTGCTAAAATTTTGTTTTTCACTCACAGAAGTAGTTTCTTCTTTATTTGTTTGAAAAAAACATTTATACACACAGCAATAGTTACTGATTTTTCATGTTTGAATTTATAAATTACAAATTAAAAATAAAAGTGAATTTTCCAATCAATCTAACGACAATGTATAAATTGATTTTTCACCTGACTGGTCAGCTAACAAGGTCTGAAATTGAGTCCATTAGCCTAAGTGGAGTTCACAGGTGACTAGTCACAAAGTCCAGGAAGCGCTCACATTGGGCAATCTTGAGTAGCCGGAAGTAGAGGTGGAAAAACAACACAAAGATATCCCTAAACTAAGATCTTTGTAGTGTTATGTCTTCGCTCAAAGACCCCATTCGCCATAGATTTTCTAAATGCTTTTTCCACCTTTCCGTCCGGCACAAAAATCCCGACTTGTGTCTTTGTGCCCGAGCCTGTGTCAAACAGCCAGTCAGTTAGATTGCGTCACACTCAAAAAAAGAAAGATACCCAAGCCTGAACGAATCCTGTTAAACAAATTTTCCGGCTTCAGCAAGTCAGCCGCTCCGCAAGGTCTCAAAAAACATGCATGCGTCAGTAAGCTACATGATTGTCTATCAGGTTCTTCAGTTTCACTTTTCACTGACACGACTGTCAGTTTTGTCGTGAGCCGCCAAATACAATGCAGGACAGGACAGGAAGGAAGCTGTAAATGGCATGAATCCCGCCAACCAGACATCACCTCTCGCTTTCTATGGATCACTTTCCAAATATATATGCTCCGATCCTCGATTGCCTCGCAGTCTTTGTCCATGCAGGGCGGGCCTGTTACCCCCCAGCCCCATATCTGTCAAAATAAAAGCTGGGCCATTATGCCCACGGCCATGAGCTTCCTCAACAGCCAATGTGGTTTACAGGCTCCAAAAACACAGCAGCAGCTCAGTCAGTGTCTCTAATGGCCCCGCTGTGTCCTAGCCGATGGATTGATTTCCTGGACAGTTGACAGAGAGATGCTACCGCATTGCGGTCTCTCTCTTCCCCGTAGCATCCCCACCTTCATGCAGACAGCGTCCGGAATGACCCTGGGCTGAGTTATGATAGCCTCATCGCCGGCTGACCCTTCCGGCCAACTCAATCTACCTGCCTTCCTGAGTATAGAGAGAGAGAGAGAGAGAGCGGGGGGAATATTGCAGAGACAGGGAAACAGAAATTGCTCATCCTTCCCAGTGGAAAACTGGGCTCCGTTTTCAGTAAGCAATTATCGACATCCTCACACGCAGTCTTTCTCCATCTGGGCAATTAGCATTGAGCAACTCGCACATTTAGCGTCCAGTCCAAACTAAAACCCGACTAATAAGCTAAAGATTCTGATCCACTTGATGAAGCTGAAAAAAGCACCTTAGCAACTAACTACAAAATTCGAGGATTCGAGAGAGAAATAGGTGGCGACATTCAAGAGCAGAAAAAAATAGTAAACAGTCAGGAAGAACCCCCATCCTTCTTGGCTGTCCGCTGCGTTTGTCTCTTCTTGGCCAGAACCAGCGACCTCCTGCCGTTCTGTTTGTTCTGGACAAACCGCCCGCTCAACGCTCCATGCGCCTCCCAGGGTCCTCCGCCCATGCGGGCGGGTCCATCAAAAATCAACGCCGAAAGAAGAGGAGCAATGTTTTGGAAAAGAGAGCTCGTAGCCCGGACCTTCCACGAATTGGTTCAACATGCGTGCGAGTGCAGGGCAGACTGGCGTGTGTGTGTGTGTGTGTGTGTGTGTGTGTGTGTGTGTGTGTGTGTGTGCTCATACAGACTGCTCGACTGTGTGTTTTTTTGGTCAACATTCGAGAACTTCCTGCATAGCTTGCCACCGGAAGACGGGTTCCCTCTCGGCTTTATTTGACTGTTGGAGGAGCTGCACTGCATATGGTGTCTTCGAATATAGAACGGGAGAGAAAGACCAGAAACGGAGGAAAATCAAACAGATCGACTCGAATTGAAGTTTTGACACGCCAACACTCTATCGAATGTTGGCTCAGGATCGGAATTATGCACGGGTATGGTATGGATCCTGAGGAAAATCAAATATAATCATTTAATAATTTTATTTTCCCACTTTTCGTAAAGCATATGAGCATTATCGTTTGTATATAATAGCATTAGTTTACTCTATGGAGTAGAAATCAAAATTCCTCATTTTCAAAACTTCATAATTCGTAAAAGGAGTTCGGAGAATGAGGATTAACGCCGGATTTAGCTAGACAGATAGAGAACTTAACCTCCTTTACCATGCGCACTATCAAGCCATGCAGAAGAAGATCTGTCACCTCCGCCCGGCCTTCCCCTGCTTCACGTCCGGTCCCCACCGATCTTGCAGCTCATCCCATCCATATTCGACTCCGTAGCTATATAGCTTTATCTATCGCTAAGTAACTAAGAATCAATATTAGTTTGCGCTATATATATAGTACGAGTATTGGTAGCGCCTGTATTTAACTTTGTATAAATTTGCCTCACCCTTTTACTGAGAGGATTTCTGGCTTTTTGACTTGGTATATTATACAAATCAATCATTTTAGAAGATGTATTTTTGCGGCTACCTTATCAACTATGTGGTAGGCCATGAGGCTTGTTATTGGCTATAGGCATGTATGGGGGGGGCAGTCAGAGTTTTGTTAATTGAAAGTTAAAGAAAAGCGAAATCTTTGGATATATTCCATTTTTTTGTTACAAAGTGGACAAACTTGGCCAGAATTGAACGAAAGTAAGAAAAAGTGGCTTTGATCCTAAGTGTGTGTCCATTAGTGATTCATTTATGCGATGGACATTTCCAATATATATACTCGTATTTTATATGCCTGTTGAATTCTAAAAGGTCTGCAAGTTCTGCTAGATCTGCACAATCTTTTCCTTGTGCTGTGAAATCTCCCCTCTGAGTTGTGTGACGCCCAAAATCTTCCCCATTTTTTGACATTAAAAAATCGCTTTTTCTTGGTTTTAAACCTGCCGGGCATGCAAGCCATTAGCAAACCCCCCCATAGCTCGCATTGGCTGACGAATGGCGGGCCGCATCAGCCAATCCTCGAATCCCGATCTGGGCTTCAAGCTTTGATGATCGCCGATTGAGAACAGAGAAAATCCCCGCCTTTTAACATATATAAGGGGTTTTTACCGTGGATAAGGGAATCTGATTTCCCATAAATTATCTTGGACACAGAGTCAGTCATGACCATGGGAACCATGAACTTAGCGGTTGACAACAAGAACAGTAACAATGATGCAGGCTGTCAGTGGTGGCCTCCAAGCCAGACAGCTCCACGCCAGCAGCAGCCTCAGCAGCTCCATCAGTTTCAACATCACCAGAGGCCGTCAATATGCGCCGGCTGCGGGTGCGACATCAGGGATCCTTACATTCTGCGGGTCCAGCCAGATCTGGAGTGGCACGCCGGCTGTCTGAAATGCGCCGAATGCTCTATCGAGCTCACCCAACTGCGAACTTGCTTCGTACGCGAGGGAAAACCCTACTGTCGAGACGACTACATAAGGTATTAGCTTATTGAAATTGTAAGGTAGCTATATAACTGCTCAAACTTCTTACCACATACAAAAACCTGGATTACTCTATAGGCCGTACAGAGAAATTAATAGCCTATACAGCAGCTAAAGTTGGGGAAATCCACATTTTTAACCTTAAATATTTAGTTATCCATACGGAGGGTTTTTGTCTTTTCTTACGATTTAATAATATTTTACACCCTTACCGCTGCACCTAAAATGTCGAACCAGAGGGCTAATAACAGATGCTGGTGCTGATGCAGGTGAAGACTGCACACCCGTTGCACCTGAAACACTCTCGGGCATGGTAGGCACCCCACTCCCAGCTCCAATTTTTATTTTGAACCTGCCTGGCGAACAGTGAATCTTTAATCACAAAGCCGCACAGTGACAGGATAAGATGTGCCTGCTTCAGGATCAGTTATTACCCAGCATATGCTGGTACCCAATCTCAGCTGGGTGGACTGAAGCAATGCGGGATTAAGTGCCTTGTTCAAGGGCAAAAAATTGTCTCCTAGGTGCCGGGACTCGAACCCACGACCTTCCGGTCATAAGTCAGGCGCCCTAGCCACTAGGCTACAACTCCTTAAATAATTATAAGAAGCTACCCTGATTTCTCTCTCATTTATTTTCACACCTCATGCAGACCGACTCTCTTGATCTTGACAAAATACCCGGGATATTGCGTGAGCAAGAGGTCGGAAGGGGGGGCAGGATGCCGAGGGATGCTGCAGGATTGCAGGATGTGCCCTGCATGGATTGTCAGGCCTAGCCGCTTTCTCTAACTCTGCAGCCAACAAAAGCTGCATGGGATTTCGCCCATCCTTTCATTTTAAAATGCTCGGAAATCACCGGAGGTGGCCCTACAAATTTTGGGGCCTCAGAAAAGCTTCCGGGAGATGCTTATACAATACAAGGATCCTCGATCCCATCTGCTTTGCTGCTCCGTTCGCTCTTTTTTACTCCATGCCATTCACAAGAGGCTCAATCTATGTAGGGATTGGGGAGTCTGAAGTGGACGTCGACCAAAGGGTTGCAACTGCTGGCAGACTACACGCACGCTGCTCTTCTCAATGCAACGAAAACAAGAGCCAGCCTCATCCTGGTCTTTGTAGAAAAGTTTTAGGGGAACAAGCCTCAGCTCTCTCTCCCGTCTCAAGTTACATATTATGAACCTATATCTTTCAAGTTTCATTCTATAACATATCACAACAGTAGGCGTGAAAAATCCCCAATTTACCTCCTCCCCAACCGCAGGCTATTCGGCAGCCGCTGCGCCAAGTGCAACGTCGCCCTGACCAAGTCGGATTCGGTGATGCGCGCCGGACCGCGTCTCTATCACGTGACCTGTTTCAGCTGCCTGGCCTGCTCGCGCCAGCTGGTGCCGGGCGAACAGTTCGGCGTCAGGCGCGACAACGGCGGCATCTATTGCCGCGCCGACTTCGACGCGCTGTTGCAGCAAACGGCCGCGGCCGAGGCCGATCGTTCGTCGGTGTCGTCGCCGCCTAAGCCGACGCCGCATCAAGCCGTCGCAACTGGCGGCGGCGTCGGCTGCGGCAGCCCTGACGACAGCGTCGAAAGCGGCGGGCTGCAACGACTCAGTCAGGATATAGAGTGTGAGCGGCGGGCGGGGCTGTGAGGCTGTGTCAGTTTGGGTGTCAGGATGTGTCAGTTTGGGTGTCAGGGTGTGTCAGTTTGGGTGTCAGGATGTGTCAGTTTGGGTGTCAGGATGTGTCAGTTTGGGTGTCAGGATGTGTCAGTTTGGGTGTCAGGGTGTGTCAGTTTGGGTGTCAGGATGTGTCAGTTTGGGTGTCAGGATGTGTCAGTTTGGGTGTCAGGGTGTGTCAGTTTGGGTGTCAGGATGTGTCAGTTTGGGTGTCAGGATGAGTCAGTTTGGGTGTCAGGGTGTGTCAGTTTGGGTGTCAGGATGTGTCAGTTTGGGTGTCAGGATGTGTCGGTTTGGGTGTCAGGATGAGTCAGTTTGGGTGTCAGGATGAGTCAGTTTGGGTGTCAGGATGTGTCAGTTTGGGTGTCAGGATGTGTCAGTTTGGGTGTCAGGATGTGTCAGATTGGGTGTCTGGATGTGTCAGTTTGGGTGTCAGGATGTGTCAGTTTGGGTGTCAGGATGTGTCAGTTTGGGTGTCAGGATGTGTCAGTTTGGGTGTCAGGATGTGTCAGTTTGGGTGTCAGGATGTGTCAGTTTGGGTGTCAGGATGTGTCAGTTTGGGTGTCAGGATGTGTCAGTTTGGGTGTCGGGATGTGTCAGTTTGGGTGTCAGGATGTGTCAGTTTGGGTGTCAGGATGTGTCGGTTTGGGTGTCAGGATGAGTCAGTTTGGGTGTCAGGATGAGTCAGTTTGGTTGTCAGGATGTGTCAGTTTGGGTGTCAGGATGAGTCAGTTTGGGTGTCAGGATGAGTCAGTTTAGGTGTCGGGATGTGTCAGTTTGGGTGTCAGGGTGTGTCAGTTTGGGTGTCAGGATGAGTCAGTTTAGGTGTGAGGATGTGTCAGTTTAGGTGTCAGGATGCGTCAGTTTGGGTGTCAGGATGTGTCATTTTGGCTGTAAGACATCAAAGCCGTGTCAAGATGAGGTAAATTCAAAACTAAAATTCGTCAGCAGAAATGTCAAAATCAGGCATTAATATGAATGGCATCTTGTTGCTGCCAGACATTAAGAGTGTAAAATTGAAAATTTGAAAATAAATTATTATAGAACAGGTCCGGACAAGTGCCCGTAACAGATCAAATTTTTTTGTCTCATAACCCTTCCAAAAGCGAAACACTCGAAAACTTGAGCTGCATCAACCCTCAGTTTGTCAATCAAATGCTACATCACTCATCTATTAGGAAACGCTGACAAGCCTTCGCAGCCTTCTTGCCTCTAAAACTCTCTGGTTAAAAAAATCCAGCAGGCCAATAAATTTAAAAGCTCCAATTGACGCCTATCCAAGCCTCCAACCTTAAAACCCCCTCTGAAGAGTTTGTTTGACGGTTGCATCAGCATAAGGACTGCTCAAGTGATATAATACCGCGGAATTATCCTGTCAAACTAAATCCTCAATATTTTTATATTTCCTCCACTTGACTGTGAAGCTTTCCCCCCTTGTTTGGGCACGTTCGCGAGATTTTCTTAACTCTTCAGCTGTGTGTGCCTCATCTGAAAATTTGAACTCAATCGAGTCGTAAAACTAATCAATTTTTTCAGATTTTTCCCATTATAATCAGAATATATAGGGATGTATTAATAGTTGCATTGTTTTCAAAGTGCCCAAAACCTTTAGTGGAAATTCTATTCGTAAAGCACAAGGATGTGTTTTCTGATTAGTTGCTGCTGGTGAAAGTTTCAATCTTTTTAAGAAAAAATTATTATGACGTCTTCGTTCTTGACTGACTGACAAGTGCGAGCGCGTTGAGGCAGCCAGACAAGGACAGGTTTTTTTTCCGCTAAGATCTACCATTGGGTTTGGAGCCAGCAAAACTTCTGCTGTGATTAATGGGACTCTTTGTCTCTGATAATCCTTGGGCGTGCGTTTCGGGGGGTGGAAGGAAGGGTAGAGAGGCGAAGTAGAAGATGCTGTGCCAGCTGCCCCCGGCCCCGCTGCCTGACAAGACCACCCACCGGCTCGCTGGATCAGACGGAAAAAAAACACACAGCAGAAGCAGAAGCACGACTGCAGACCGTTTACCCGATCTTGCTTTCATTTGTTTCGGAGCCCTGGCCCAAGCCACCCCCACCCCCCCCATAGTCCGTTAGTCTGCCGGCGGGACTTTCTGGCGGCCCGGGACGGCGGCGGCGGCGGCGTCGGCAGCCATGGCGGTTGGCGTCTGCTGCTCCGACTGCTGTCTCTCCGCGTCCGCTTGCTTGCTTGCGTGTTTGTTGCCGCTTCAGCGCTTTGCCTCGGAGATTAAGGTGGACAGGCCGACTGGGCTGCGCGTTGCGCGCGGGGCATTCTAATAACCAAAGCGAAGCATCATGGGCTCCAAACCGTTTTTATCTAGCTGCTACTCGAGTACAGCATATAATTTTTTGGTTGTTTTTATCCTGCAGATAAAAACGGAAAAATCGGTGATGGTTCCTTCAGGTACGCGGAATGTACATTGCCTGACGCTGAGAAAGTGAGGTCAATACTCGTACATCACTCATCTATAGAATGATTTTCACCAGTTGCGTAACCGAATTAGTTGCGCCAGTGAACCTAAAAAACTCCCTAAGACATAATAATAAAAGTACGCTCGTAATAATAAATTTAGACACCCGACCTTTCGATCAGATGTACAGCCAACGGCACGGCCGCAGCCAGTTGCGCGGCGCATCCGAGGGCTGTGTACAGCTTTCAGCCTGACGGGCTGGAGGGGCCGCAACACCCACCCTAAATTTACCCAGCTCAAACTGGTACCCGATCTCAGCTGGGTGGACTTAAGCAATGCGGGATTAAGTGACTTTGCTCAAGGGCACAAATTGTCACCTAGGGCCGGGACTCGAACCCACGACCTTCTGGTCATGAGGCAGGCGCCCTAGCCACTAGGCTACAACTCCTCTAAGACATACAGCAAGAAAATTTATTGAACTAAATTAAACAATGCTCGGATTATTTTTTGCTCTCAAGGGCAAAAACTGAGTTGTGCAGGGCAGCAGAACGCATAATAAAACATAACTATGACAGTTGTAACCAATAGCAACGGACAGGCAAAAAACCTCTCCGCCAGGTAATGACGAAGATTCGGCCAGTCAATCCACAGCCTCGGAGCCAGCAGCTGCCAACAATGCAGCTGGCGGAGCGAAGCGCGGAAAGAGCGCCTTCAACGGCGGCGGTGGCAGCGCCAAGGACAACAACAGCAAGTCGACGCGAGTTCGAACCGTGCTAAACGAGAAGCAGCTGCACACGCTGCGCACGTGCTACGCTGCCAACCCTAGGCCGGACGCACTGATGAAGGAGCAGCTCGTGGAGATGACTGGACTCAGTCCGCGAGTGATTCGGGTCTGGTTTCAAAACAAGCGTTGCAAAGATAAGAAAAAGCAGCTGCTAATGAAACAAATGGAGCACCAGCAGCAAAAGGTGAGGCTTATTTATTTGCTTTTAATCCTTGTTATAGATTTGTAATCCATTTGTAATATATTAGCAATCCATTTGTAATAGATTAGCAATCCATTTGTAATAGATTAGCAATCCATTTGTAATATATTAGCAATCCATTTGTAATAGATTAGCAATCCATTTGTAATAGATTAGCAATCCATTTGTAATAGATTAGCAATCCATTTGTAATAGATTAGCAATCCATTTGTGATAGATTAGCAATCCATTTGAAATATATTAGCAATCCATTTGTAATAGATTAGCAATCCAATCTGTTCTCTAAACCCTCTGGGAAAAAACGAGAACAAAATTACGGGCGACAGTTGAATGGGAGTCTATCCCATTCTGCCTCAAGGGGGGTGGGAATGTGCCTGGTCAGAGATTTCAGTTTGCATTGCCAGCTGCGCTAGTCTTCACTACCTGTGCAGTTGCAGGTGGACAAACTGAAGGGCAGGGCCAAACCGCCTGAAACAAAAACTTTAATCGGATTCTCCCCTTAGAGAGTATATAGAGAAAGCATTCTGCTTGCTGCTTAAAGCAGCCAGCCAGCCACGTTAGGACGGAAGCGGAGAGCAGGCGCGCCTGACCCAGCCAACAGCCTGGCCAAACAACCCAGCAACCATGCCGGAAGAGAGATTAATCCGTTCCTAGTTAAGCCTGAGTATGCTCGTCCGCCAGTTTGCGCACCTGCTTTTGCTAGCGGACTGCTGAGTTCGATGCGGGGACAGAAGCTTTGCCGATTCAATAATAAAAATCGACATTAGAAAAAAATTTTCTATCAAATTTTCAGCGCCCACTAAACGGCATCCCCATGATTGCGTCATCGCCAGTTAGACACGATCCCCGACAGCATCTCCATCATCTTAGCAATCATCCTCAGCATCGGCAGCAGCAAGACAGTCAGCTTAACTACACCGCTTCGCCTTGGTGCCACCTGGTGGAAACAGCCACGCTAGTGCAAAGCGGCCCTACGGCTGGTTCGCAGCAGCAGCAGCAGCAGCAGCAGCCGCCGCTGTTCCAACAGCTAGTTGGCGCCTACCAGAGCCTATTCATCTCCAGCTCCAATCCCGTCGCGGTCGATAGTTGCAAGTTCGACGACCGCAATAACGAGGAGGAGGATGAAGATGACGAGGCTGATGACGAAGAGGAGCAAGAGGACGACGACATGACTGGCGACGTAGCTGACGAAGATTTTGAAGAGGAGGCTTCCGCAGCACTACTGGACACGTAGTTTTCAACTCGCAATTCAACTAGGTAACAGGGGCGTCAAACAATATTTATGAGGATTTCTCATAAGTCAGAAATGTTCATAGACGTTGCGGAAACTTCTATCGCACGCCTCCAGATGCTTTTCCCGTCTCCAAGGCCCAAAATCTTTGAAATTCTATTGAAATTGAAAACTTGTAGTTTCATTTAGAGCATAAAATTTCGTTTTATGTGTTGTAAATCTTCTACCAGAAGATCTGATTGTTGATATTACATTGTTACATAACAATCTAGCTGTAAAAATTCAGCAAATGTTGTGGTTTCTTGTGACCAAATACTTTTTTAGATTTAGCTCGTAGTTTCTTTTCATATTTTCTTCAAAGTTTTTTTCAGTTTCTGTCTTGCTGCATAGGGTCTTAACATCCATGCATTCAATCCATTAAAGCAAGTGTCCATTAGTAGCCATGGCAACAATCACTGTATAAAATTACCGTACGAGTAACGCTATGCAAAGAAAAATCAACAAGATTTATTTAGCGGAAACAAATTTGCTGCTTCTGCAAAGTGAAAGACGCCTTACGGAAATTGATGGTGTTTTGTTTCGCGTTTCACCCACTGATAAAGTGACAGTAAAAACACTTCTAGATACTAATAATAGAAGGTGTTATTAGGGCCTTACCGTGTGTATATAGTGTGAAAAGTTTACATAGAGTTTAGTGAATCGTGTAGTAAGAAATCAACGTTAGCTGTGATTGTTACTCGACATAAAATAAAATGGTTATCTTGGTTGATTCTTTGGAAATGTGACTATGCGCATTCTGAAAATAAACGGAACCAGCGCATTAAGCTGCTTGGCTCGGGAAACGGGATTGTCAAACTGTCATTACATCATAGACTACCTTTAAAGCAAAAAATACACAAAATTTCTGAATTATGCCTAAATTTCTTTAAAAACGACGGACAGACAGACAGACAGACAGACAGACAGACAGACAGACAGACAGACAGACAGACAGACAGACACACAGACAGACACACAGACAGACAGACAGACAGGCAGACAGACAGACACACAGGCAGACAAACAGACAGACAGACACACAGACAGACAGACACACAGACAGACAGACAGGCAGACAGACAGACAGACAGACAGACAGACAGACAGATAGACAGACAGTCAGGCAGATAGACAGACAGACACACAGACAGACAGAAGACACTCAGACAGACAGACAGACAGACAGACAGACAGACAGACACACAGACAGACACACAGACAGACAGACAGACAGACAGACAGACAGACAGACAGACAGACAGACAGACAGACAGACAGACAGACAGACAGACAGACAGACAGACAGACAGACAGACAGACAGACAGACAGACAGACAGACAGACAGACAGACAGACAGACAGACAGACAGACAGACAGACAGACAGACAGACAGACAGACAGGGAGACACACAGACAGACAGACAGACAGACAGACAGGGAGACAGACAGACAGACACACGGACAGGCCATATATTTAGGTACAATAGGAAAATACTCGTAAAACTAACTTCAAAATGCTGCTTGTCGTTTTAAGAGAAACTGCTGAATTCCTTAGGTACTTTAATATTCCATTATACAATTAGGGTAAGACTAGCAAGTTGAACCCGCTATGCGGGAACTGAATAACAATGATAGATTGCTTTTCAACAATAGAACTATGTTGCAAAACGATAAAACAGAATATAATTCGCTCAATCAGCTCAGCGTCCAATTAGTCAATTAGTCCCTGTTCTTTACTCCAAATGAGGTCATATGAAGAGCAGAATTGTAATTTCTGATGTTTTTTAAGAAAACTTTACTTTTTTCGTGCAGACCCATGTAAAGGCGTTGCAATTCAACTGGTACGCACGGTGGTGCAAGCTTAACCTTGCCACCACTACAGCAGAGTCCAGGCGTTTCATTCTTCCATTTTAAAGCACCGCACATGTTGCACAAGGTGTCCATCCGACCAGCCGAATGAGGACGCTCAGAATTGTATCTATAACAGAAAAAAAGAGTGTGCTTTTTATTCAAAGAGAAAAAACAAAGATATATCATTTGTCCAATTTCATCAGTAATAGCAGAACGTGGCCTGAATCAGTAAAATTTACGCACAATAGTAGTGAAAAGATTACCAAGGCAAAATATATGTATACAATCTCACAGGTTAAATTGATCAGTATTAATGTTCTTGTCCGCTGGTAGTCTCGTGTCGCTTGCACAAGCAGAATTGGAGGTGCTAGTACATGTCGCTGCAGGCTGACAAATAGAGTCAAATTGCATTGACCGCATAGAGGTCTGGTCGACTTGCGAAGTGTTCAAAGAATCATTTAGATATAATGAATCATAGTGTTGTCTATGACGATCATAGAGAAGTCTCACAGTCAGCACTGGAGGACCAACCTCAGATGATGCACTTTGGATCAATGTTAACCTTGTGCTGTCTGCAAAATCACGCTGGTAGATTTCCAAATCTACATTAAGAACTCGGTTGAGCATTGGGGCCACAACATTGTGAACATAAGTCCCATCTCGTTCAGTGTCACTCAAAATTCGCTGAATGGTTTGTTTTTGCGCTTGGATAATGTTAACATATTCAGGCAGTATGATTTTCAAACGCTCTGAGATCTGACAGCGCAACTGGTTGTGAGTGATTTCTAACTCTGTACCTCGGAGTTGTTCAACAATAGAATGAAAATAGCAATTACCATCAGCTTTGGCAGGAACTATTTGCATTGACGCGATTGGAACATGTGTAGCAGACACATGATGCGCTGATGAACTCGACGTTACGGACATATTAGAGGTATCTCTTTCTACATTTCCAGTGACACGTTGTATACGATTGACTGTTGCTCGTGCTCGAGTAGCATCCAGCCTGGCTGAACGCTCTGCCTCAGATTCTCCAGCTCGCCTCTCAGCAACTTGAACTCGAGTAGCTTCCAGCCTGGATGACCGCTCAGCCTCAGATTCTCCAGCACGCCTCTCAGCAACTTGAACTCGAGTAGCTTCCAGCCTGGATGACCGCTCAGCCTCAGATTCTCCAGCACGCCTCTCAGCAACTTGAACTCGAGTAGCTTCCAGCCTGGATGACCGCTCAGCCTCAGATTCTCCAGCACGCCTCCCAGCAACTTGAACTCGAGTAGCTTCCAGCCTGGATGACCGCTCAGCCTCAAATTCTCCAGCACGCCTCTCAGCAACTTGAACTCGAGTAGCTTCCAGCCTGGATGACCGCTCAGCCTCAGATTCTCCAGCTCGCCTCTCAGCAACTTGAACTCGAGCGGATTCCAAGCGAACAGATTTGGAATCCGATGACTCATTTGCAGAATGTTTCTGACGATAAGCTTCCTCAGTTTCCTGTTTCCGACGTAACTTAGCTTCACGGCTCTTCTGAGCATCACTTTTCTTCCTTCTTTTTGGCATCAGAACTACATTTATACTTACTTAATATTTAATACTTAAAAGACGAATATATAATAGGTAGCGACTATCGACAATTTAAAGAGAGCGCCCCTTCTCTTTTTGTTTCACACACGGCAGGCATTGGGCATTTTTAGTCTGTGGCCAAAAATCGACTTCCAGTCAAAGAATCTCGAGTTTTGGACTTTGGATTCTGTTTGATAACATTCTTCCCAATTAGACTGAAATCCAGTTGAATAATCTCCAGTTGTCTAATTGCGATACTGCGATCCAGTATCATCATCATCATCAGATTGTCACTCAGGTTATCAGAAAACACATGATTAGTAACCCATCAGATTTCTATTTAGATTTTTTAATATAGTTAGAAAACATTCTCTCCAATATGACTGCAGTCCAATTAGAAAGCATTCTCACTACTATGACTGCAATCCAGTTATCCAGTAGTCAAAAAAACATTTTCTCCAATTTGACTGCAATCCAGTTAGATAGCATTCTCTCCAATTTAACTGATATTCCAGTAAGAAAACAAAACAGCTCCCCTTCTTCTCTTTACGAAGATCATGCCTCCTCGGACCAGAGACATTTAAACTTTATAAGGAAGTTCTCAGCATCTCAAAACATCAGAAGCACTATTTTTATAAATTTTGACTCGATCAGCCTCGGTTTTGCTGGCAGCCCATAGACTTAAAATTGAAAAGTGAAGCTCTGACTGCGGAAAAAATACACTATTTAGATAAGAAATAGACAGTTTTTCTTAAATTAGAGAGGCTTAGTCAAGTCAGAGTTGAATGCTAATTGAGCCACATCATCCCAGAAAAAATTGCTATTAAATTAATGAAGAATGAAGAGAATCGGTTCAGCAGTTCCAGAGGAGATGTGAATCTTCTAAACAAACAAACAAACAAACAAACAGAACTTTAGTATATTAGATTAGATTATCACGCAAAAAGAAAAACTTGTTCAGATAGTATGTATCAAATACAAAACCTTTCTACTTTCCTTGTTTTACCTGTTTTAACCTGTTAAAGAAAAAGAAATTTATAAAATTCAAGATGCTTTTTTAGAACTCCTTGAAGCGAATTTAGCTGTCTATGGCTTTAAATGGATGATTATATTTATTGCTTTGATGCCGACCTCCTTAACTAATTGTTGCTAGTTAACGCTACTCACTAAGAATGTTTTTTAGCAATAATAAAATCGATAAAATAGAAAGTCCCCCCATATTTCTTAATTAGAAAGAAAGGATTGCTCTAGACTCTCTGTATTCATTCGTACAATTCAACTCGATGGTAACGCAAGATATTAACCGAGTCAAGTCAGCGAGTGCCAACGCCTCCGTCGCAGTCCCTGTTCCCCGATGCGCCACTGGCTCTGAGACTCTGCTGTACGCGGCCGTTTTTGCCACAGCGTTTGTTTATGCTGCTGTGGATTTTTATACTAACATTGGCCGGTCACCGAGGCAAGGTGCGTCGCGTTTTTTTCTTGATGCTGAGAACCAATCAAAAAACTTCTGTTAAAGAGAAACATTACACCAGTTAATAGTTGAAGCTATCTTCACTGTACACAGACTTCGGATGCCCGCACAGCAAACTTAGTTATTCTAGAGTTGCGCTCGTATCTCTCTTTTAAATACTAGAATATATTACTAATCTTTATATAAAATTTTCCAAATTTACACGCTTGTCTTAACATTAATTCATAAAACGAAAAAGACACCTTGCTTAAGTAGAAGGACGGGACGCTTCGTTTCTTGGAAAATTTTTGGAGTCCAATTTTGACGAAAAAATACTCTACGGAGACAGGAAATTTGCAGATTTTCGACATAAAATTAAAGATTGCCCTCGATTGGAAGCAGATGCAAGTCTCATATTTTGATATGTGTTTACTTGCCTTCTTACTCTAGATAGAAGGCAGGAAACACATTCTTGCCTTCTCGAGGGCAATCGTTAATTCAATTTCGAAAATCCGCAAATTTCCTATCTCCGTAGTGCATTTTTTTCGCGAAATGTAGACTCCAAAAACTTTCCAAGAAATGAAATGTCCCCGTCCTTCTACTTAAGGTGTCCTTGGATGTACCATTCTAGGTGTTAAAGATCCAAGTTCTGAATTAATCAATATTGCTACTTTAAGTAGTCGTCAAAGCATGATTTCTATTTTTTAGCATCTAAAATTGGAGAATTAAATCCCAGTCTGATGACTCGCGGCTGGCTGTCTGATTGGATGGTACGCAAACTTCAGAATATGATTTGAATTAAATAATTGTGGCTTTTTTCGGAGATTATTTACCCGTCGAATTAATTCATTAATTGTCTCCAATCGCATAAAAATCCGCCTTCTACAGTGTATATATATTAATTTTTTTCAGGAGGAACCCTTTCAACTGGAGTCCGATCTGACAGATGGTTACAAATTTCTGATGGCTGTGAGCATGGGATTTCTAGTGATCAGTCGGGTCACTATTAAATTGACGCCAAGATGGGTGAGATTCGATTTAAACAGAATCTGCAGTAAACAAGAAGGGGATCGAGACTATCAGATTGTAGTATCTACCGCAACTTTTCCTTTTCTTCCATGGCCAGATTCACTACCTTGTCACGGCTGGCTACACCTTGGCCGTGACAGCTGCTGTGATTGGTTGCCGTTCGACTTTGTACATGCTGCTGGTGTACTGTTGCGCTGTCTGCATGGGATATTTCTCCCAAATCGGCGTCTGGCTGTTGATTCTATCGGCATTGGTGCTGCAGAACTCTAACTACAGCTTGACACTTCGTCGGGTCCTGCATCTCAGAGGCATCTATTCTCACATCTATTATCCAATAATTGGCTACCTGTACTGCAGGTCGATCTCCGCCGGACTCACTCTCAACCAGATGCTCAGCCAGCAGAGACGGGAAGCTGCTGATGACGCCCAGCCGTCCAGTCTCATCCAGTTCCTCTGTCGCCACCTGCCCCGAGCCCTGGCCTACGGGTTCTACCTGCCCTGGCACTTTGTGGGACCGATTCTCACCTATGCCGAGTTCTGTCAGCAGGCTGAAAAAGCCGACAGACTGGTGTGGGACCGCAAGCTGGCGATGCTGCTGGCTTGGAGGGCTTGCCGGATGCTGGTGTGGCTGCTGGTGCTCCAAGCGTTGCACCATTTTCTGCCCGTGGGAGCCTTCCTGCACAGCATCGAGTCGTACGGATTGGTGCCGTACAAGCGGCTCGTGTTCTCAATGTACCTACACGGACAGAACTTCATGCTGGTCTACCTGCAGCTGTACGGCTGGCCGGGTCTCGTGTCCCGGCTCAACGGCATCGAGCTGCCGCACTGGCCGGACTGCATCAGCCGGGTGTACACGTACAGGCGGATGTGGCGCGTGTTCGACAGGGGCCTGGCGTCGTTCATGCACAGGCACATCTACGTACCGCTAGGCGGCAGTCGGCGCGGCGCTGTCAGACAGGTGGCTGCGGTGGCCGCCAGCTTCGCCTTCGTCAGCCTGTACCATGGCGACACGGACAGCGTGCGGGTGTGGGCCGGCCTGAACGCCTTGCAGCTGCTGCTCGAGACCGCAGTCAGTGCCTTGTACGAGGCCAAGCTGAAGTCGTGGCTGGTGAGTTCTATTGGCGGTTGTTGGTGGTTGATTTTTTAAGACTCTTGCGCAACCCTCAAACCCTGCAGAGCGTGTTTCTAAGCCCCAGCAACCACCAAAGATTGGTAGCCTACGTTATCGGCTGCAACTTGATCCTAACTTCCTGCTACATTTTTGTATTCCTTATGCACACAGAGGGGGCTCTCTGGCTATTGGTGGAGATATTCAAGCCGCTTCTTTTACAAAGTGAGTCTCATTTAGCATATATGAGCATTTAATGTTGGAGCATTCGAGAATTCATCTAAATTATACAGGTGTGACACAATTTTATAGGACCCTGGTGGCATCTGTTCGTGACCTTGGGCCTGTCTTACTGCATTGTACAAGTATCGTTGTGGTACGAGCACTGGGTCGAGTTCAAGCGCATGAAAATTACTGAGTGAATTTAATGTAAATGTTTAAAATTTTGTAAGATGTTACATTTTTACTGCAATGAGTCACATCTTCAAATTGTAAAAAGACTCTTCAGATAAAAGTTATTGAATATTTGCACTGAGTGAATTCAGACATGGGTAATGCCTCTAAGCACAAATTTTAATCATCAATTTTTATTTATTTATCACTAAGTGACAAAATTTATTCAATGTGTTGTTATGCAACTCCTAAAGTAACATATATAATGACTAACTAAAATAGGAGTATGAGCCATGAGCAAAAGTGCAGGATAAGAAAAAAATCATCAAGGCTTCGTATCAAACTCCATCTGGCTATTTCCAATTTGGATCACCAGCTTCCTGGATCCTGCGACGGCCTCCTTAGCTCCCGCTTCCCCGTTGTCGCTGAAGAACCGGACACCGCACGAGCGCCCGCATTCGCAGAGGGCGAGTCCCATGGGCAGGCAGGAGACCAGCAGCGGGCAGCCCAGCACCAGAGACTGAAGAGCAGATCCGGGCAAGAAGTTGATCACTGGAGCCAGAGCGGCGCCGCAGCGCAGGCAGAAGGTGCAAAGTCCGAGTCCCGTATTCCGAATCGCAGTGGGAAAGCTCTCAGCGCTGAGCGACAGCAGAAGATTGTAGGCGATGACGGAGCAGAAACAGCCGGCGACACCAAGGCCAGCCAACAGGACGCCGGCCATGCCTCCAACACTAGAAGCTCCGTCGGTAAAGTAAACGGTGGCACCGAAGCCCAGACTGATGAGGCCAGATAGGAGGCTGGATATGAGAAGGCCTGACCGACGTGGTAGCAAGTTAAGTAGGAAGATGTATGGCAGCTGGGAAGAGCCAATCAGCGCAGCGTAGAGGCAGACATCCGGTATGACGCCGCTCATTACAAAGTAGAATCCGTAAGAGTTTAAACCAACACACAAGCCATGAAAGCCAATGAGACAAGCGAGGCGAACCAAACGGCAGTTCCAGCCCTTGCCGCATCCGCTGCTATGCGTTTCCGAAGGCGGCGGCGATAGAGGAGCGACAGGAATTTGTGGAAGATCGATTTTCCGACCGTTGATGGCGTTGATGCGGCGAAAGGCGGCCTCAGAATCGTCGAGGCGGCCTCTGGCAGCCAGCCAGGCGGGGCTCTCGGGCAGGCCAAGCACCAGTAGGAGGGGAGCCGCTGGCACACAGCAAGCGACCAGAACGTACAGCTGGTGATCCCTTGTCAGGTGCGCCAAAAGACCGCAGCACAGGGTGCCAACAGAGGCTCCTGCGCACCAAGATGCCAAGTACCGACTCCGATATCTCCTGCTGTGCACTTCAGTGCCATAAACCTGCGATTGCAAATAGAAAATTAAAATGAAATTCAAGTAATTTACTAAAAATCTAACTCTCTTTTTAAGTTTACGTGGTAATATTGATCGATGAAAACACATAGAGATTCCTCTGACTTTCTAGATCGAATTCCCTCAAGGGGAACTTAAAATTAAGCCTCGATTGACTTAGTCAAAAGCAATCGGAGGCATTACTTTAAAAGCTAAGCTACAAGCTCATATACACTAGCCGATATTTGGGTATCGGGGCAATAAAAAGTTGTTATTTACCTGAACCGAGCACTGAGCAAACATCATACAACATCCAGCAACACTGCGACATCCAAGATGAAGCCAGAAGCTGGGTACGTAGTTGCCAGCCAAACTGACTACCGAAGTCAACACCAGTCCCCCCAGCATGCAGGGCTTCCTGCCGAACCTGTCCGATGCAGTTCCCGCCATCAAGGAGCCGGCGATGGTACCGGCTAGGAAGGCGACATTGGTGAGGTTGCCGGTGGCTTTCAGGCACAGTTTGTATTGCTGGCTCAGCGAAGACCGAAAGCCCTGGTGCAGGGACCACGGCAGCTCAGAGATGGCATGGTCGGCTTCTTGTTCAGCTGCTGTGCAATTGAACGGCCGGACATTGAGAAACATTCCGCTAAGATCGATCAACCAAATAAATATGAGCACTAGGAAACCAAGGAGACAGGTGAGCGCATGGAAGCGAGTGAACTCATCTGAGGAATCTTTGGTCTCGTCCTCAGAATCATTGCGCAACTCAGCAGACACAGCTGTCGGCAGCGCTTCGGAGAGAAACGATTGAAGCGCCTCTTTGTCTCTTTCTTCCTTGCCTGAAGAGACGGAGTCTGCTGTGCTCATTTTTTTTAGTTTACCGAGTTTTTTTGACGCGCCCGAAATTGATTCACCCGAGTAGTGTTGCATTTGTATGTGTATTGTGGCGGGCAAACGAGGTGGGGTCCGATGCATGGGGGTCAAAGTGAGGGTTTAATGAGTAGTGTTTTCCGATAAGACAAGTTTTAAGACCGTCTTAACAAAAAATCGCACAATTAGTGCTAAATTAGACCTAGTTTCTACCAGTTTTTTGGTGCCTCGAAAAGATTTCGAGCTTGTCATAACCTGTTGAATATGGAGCGCTTGTTATCTCATTAAGCTTAATAAATCACAATTGCGCTCATGTTGGTGCTCATATCTGGCCTTGAAAAGGTGTCAAATGCATGTTTTGGAGAAGCCAGACTGACGCAAGAGATTAAGTGCGCTCGTATCTAACAGTTTTTACTACTTGACGCACCAAAACCTTTTTTTCTGACTAAAAACGGGCCACTGAAAGATTGTAATGACCTTTTTTATCTGAATATGTCTGAAATAGAGCGATTGAAGGCACAATGGTATTGAATAGCTTCAAGAGAAAATCGTGTAAAAGTATTATTTACACGAACTAAAAAATATTTTGCGATGCAACCGACCTATTGACACGGACCACTTGATTAGATTTAATGAGAAACTGTAGCTACGCGGTTTACCATCTTTTATTCGTTTTTAGACTATGCTAACCTTTGTTTCAGCTAAATTTAGTCATTAGCTGAGCTAAATGACTGAATATTATTTTTTTCAAAGGACAATAAAAAGCTCGAAGTTAAAATGTGCGCAGACTTTGCAAACTTTTGCCTCTTGTAGTCCGATATTTTCTGACGCTTAACTAGGTGATCAAGCGTGGTTGTCTAGCTGGGACGTTTGCTACCAGCAAACTCGTTTAAAAGTAAAAATCTGCCTGCCGAGCAGTGATCTTGAACCACAAACTCGATTTGCATGCACATTATTGATGTGGTACATCTGATATGGACGTATGCCAGAGCAATATAGATCCTAGTCAGACTAAAAAAAGTTTTTTACGAGCGTAACCAATTTCAGTCTTGGAGAGCTACGAAAACTTGTCGACTTTCTCAAGAACGGGGGCTTCAAGTTTTTATTTGTTTTTGTCATGGATGGGTCTTTGCAATCACACCATCGTTGAAAATTTCAGACATGCTGGAACACAACAGCACCCTCGGCTGCCGTATTGAGAAGGTCACCCATTCTAAATCAAAATCAAAATTAAAGAGCCTGCACAATAAGAGTCTTAGCCCAACGGAGTCTATACGACTGAAGACAAGTCCAAAACCAGAGCCAGACTCGAGCCAGATTATCCAGTAGATTTTAGTAGGTAGTCTATTGGCTAGACTGGGTCAAGCCGATGCTTATTTAGGTTGATTAAGACTCAAGTTGAGAAGCCCCCTCACTGATATGCAATGTCTGGGCAACTAGCTTAATACTGTCAGGCAAACCAAGGATAAGACGCTCAGCCCTGAATCGGGAGAGTTTTCCCGTTCTGCTCGCTTCGGCAACTTGCAGCTCTGTAACTAACCCCTGATAGGAACCTTGTAAATTGGGATGTACCCTTCGCACTCCCGCAGGACTCCCTGAGAGCACAAAATCAATCAAAGCAATAAATTCATACTTAGAATATGCATCCCAAAATTACTGCTTTATGACATAAACGGGCATTCTATATTTAAAGATGTCTTATACCAATAAAACATAGCCAACTTTTAAATCTAGGAGGCAGTATAGAGAAATTAGGATAAAAATGTTTGTTTTATTCTTATTAGCTAGGAAATTATTTCTAATAAAGCTGCAATTTGACAAATACGATTTCTGCTGAAACGATTAAACATTAGTCTCTCAGTCAGCGAGCCAATTAACAGGAACCACAGATAACGAAAATAAGCTCGCCAATGGACCCCATCAAGGCTTCGTATCAAACTCCATTTGGCTGTTTCCAATTTGGATCACCAGCTTCCTGGATCCTGCGACGGCCTCCTTAGCTCCCTGTTCCCCGTTGTCGCTGAAGAACCGGACACCGCACGAGCGCCCGCATTCGCAGAGGGCGAGTCCCATGGGCAGGCAGGAGACCAGCAGCGGGCAGCCCAGCACCAGAGACTGAAGAGCAGATCCGGGCAAGAAGTTGATCACTGGAGCCAGAGCGGCGCCGCAGCGCAGACAGAAGGTGCAACGTCTGAGTCCCGTATTCCGAATCGCAGTGAGGTAGCTCTCAGCACTGAGTGAGACGAGCAGGTTAAAGGCGATGACGGAGCAGAAACAGCCGGCGACTCTAGATGTAGAGTTAAACTCGCACCCAGAAACAAGCTGAATTCATTCATTGACTACAGAATTTCTAACTACTAAGACCAGCTATCAATGCAGTTGCAGACTGAATCGTCTGAAATATTATATTCCCAAATTTTATTTACGAGAATATCAATGGGATGGATTCTGCGTTTTTTGTTGCACATTTCAGGATGCGATTTGAAGCTAAGGGTTGGGATGCAATTTCTTTGAATCCCAATTAATGTTGTTAAAAATGAAAAAAATCGATGCAAAATCGCATACTAGGTCAAATTTTAGGATGCGATTCAGAGAGTCAGGATGCCATAGCATCCATATCGCACAAAAGAACCCAGGATGGATGCTTATGTACAAGTAATTCTTGGTTTCCACTGATTGCGGTTTAAATCGACCAATTGTTGGTCTTCCTGTCGCCTTTCACGCTTCTCCATTGGCCCGTGACCCTTGTCTCAAGCCCAACAATTAGTGACCTTGCTTAACAACTGCATGCCTTTCTACACTATCACACACTGAAAACCGCCACCCACACCCGAAGCAAGGTGGCACTTTTTTACGTCAAGCAGCTATTTACTGGTTTTCGCACGTGACTCGATCATGCCACTCGGGCGAGAAGGAATTAAGGTCAAACAAAGGCAGTTCAACGTCTGATGATAAATATATTTAGAGCTCATGCCGAGCAAGCACCCCTGCATACACATGAAGATTATTGACAATGCTTCGGGTGTGGGTGGCGGTTTTCACTGTGTGATAGTGTATATTTTTAACAAGGACGTCCTTGATTTTTAATTGCTCGTAAGACGCTGGGATTGCATTTGTTATTTTGAAGCAGCGCAGCCAATTTAAAAGCATAGCTTCGATTCAGCTACCATTCCTCGGACTTTTGACAGCGAGCGGACGGACCGTCAGCAGTTGTTTAAACCAATTGAACATTTCGAAGAATTCCGCATTGATTCGAAAGGTGGTGGAAAAGCAGAAAAACAAGCTTTGGATTGATACCAAGAAGTCAGAAACTTTACTTATTTAACGGATCCTCTAAGAGGCGAATGCGTTTTACAATTTACATTCATTGTTTTATGTAGCATTTTCAAGTTTAAGTTTTTAGCAACTTACGTTCACAGCCAAATATCTAATATGAATATTTAATTTTGCAGGTGCAAAGGTGCAAACTTGCACCGGGCGTCACTTTTACACCATTCGTTTCACGTCCGAATGCAAGTCCATCCTCCATTTTACAAAAGCCGAGCTACAATGCTATGGAGCATAAATTATTTAAAACTTTCTTGTAGTTTAAAGTCGATGGAGTAATTATCGAATCCTGTACATAATTTCAAATCAAAATGTTATAACTTATATTATATTAATTAGGACAGCTGTAGGTAACTTTTCTTGTGCCTATTAAATTATCCAGCCAAAATTTAGCCAGGCTAAGTCGTGATTATGTTACTGATATCAAAACCTGGCATAAATTATTGATAAAATTGAAAATTTATTGACTTGGGATATATTTTCTATTTAATTTTGTTTTATATTTTAATTTTTAGTTTAAAATAATTATTTCCCTAACTTAGACTAGAGCAAAAATGAAATAATTTCTATTTAAAATAGGATATAAAAAGATAAAAAATATAAAAGCAAAGGGCAATATAAATTGTGTAAGCAAAGTATATATAAAGAATTTATCCTATCTATGGACCTATTAGAATAAATGTCAAAAACCTATGGATGTGCAACATGGGTATCAAAAATGTGGCTCCAAAGCATGACACAACACCACCATGCTTTGTCATGCCATGCCCTACCCTATGCTGCCTTCTTGCTGCAATGCAACATTGCAGTGTGACACTAACAATGTCCTACAATACAATGCAATACTAAAAAAGTCAAAAAATGCAATGGATTGTTGGACACATTTGTCAACTTATTCCAATCATACATGCGCAACCTCCTGAATCTTACCCAGCCAGTGCGACATTGTTTAATGTAAGTGCGACATTGTTTGTGACAAAAAGTGCGACGTTGTTCAGTGTAAGTGCGACATAGCTCGTCAGTGGAAAAATTTGCAACTTAGTTGGGCAAAAATTTGGAAGGACCAAAAAAAGGTCCCACGAACCATTTTTGTCTGAATCTTCCCAATTCTTCTCCATTTTGCGACTTACCCCCTCATTTTTTACCAATTTTGCGACATACATCGGCAATTTTGCGACGTTCCTTGCTTGGCAGGCCTGTCACCCGGCCAATTCAGCTGGGTCAGCCGGGTGTTGCGCATGTATGATTCCAATAGGGAGAATTTATCATGGAGTATTGAGTCAATTGCATATTTCCAGGAACTGATGCACTAAATATGCCCTAGCTACTATTGTACTTATCCCATAGCTAGTGTTCCACCGCCGTCAATCTCTGGGACTCTAACCGTAACTGTAACCATAATCAATGGGTAATCACCGTAACTAACCATCATGATCCGTAATTATGGCCAATAATTTGCTGTAACCATAACCATACAATAACAAATTTATCTAGTTTGTACAAAAGAACCAAAATAATTGGTTTTTAATGCTCTACCACTGTTATTTTTATTTTATGATTATTTACTAACATCTATGGCTATAATTACTATGCTTTTTAATATTAATTTTTTATATTTCATGATCTACATGACTTTGAGTTGAGTTATGACACTATACATATCAATGTCATATTATATATGACATACATACGCTCGTTTTTATTTGTATTATGTCTATGAACTCTGTATATTTATTGATGTCAAAAAATGATTACAATGAATCTGTTCAAATTTTCTGAGAATTAATGATGGTTGTACTCATGTACTTGTAAATTGTTTTACTTTAAATTACAAGGTGGGTACAAGGTGTCCTTGGTTGGGTAAGTAGTCTACTTAAGGTGTCCTTAAGGTATATAACAAAATTCAATTTGAATTTAGGGTTGGAATTTTTTAACTTCCTAGAAAATGCTGATTTAAACAAAAATCTTTTTAGAAGCAATTATAATATACATTTTTGCAAATTTTATGAGGTGTAGAAAAAAATTTTTATGACAGAAAAATGATTATGGCTAATCCTTAACAAGTCCATAATCCGTAACTGTAACCGTAAGCACAAAAGTTCTCCATAACTGTAACCATAGTGCAAAATACGACTACAAAAGTGCCACTCCCGTCATATGCCGTAATCGTAACCGTCATGATGGCGGAACACTACCCATAGCTAAGCAAACTGCCTCTATTGGCAATGGGGATTGGCACATTCCATACACTGAGTATTTCCTTGTGCTAGAAGCTGCACTGTCCAGTATAATTTGCCAAAGTGACCTGTACCCACTCTTACTACTTACCTAGAGCATAGATACTATTGTTTGGACATATTAGCATGCCAAAAAATTTAGCAAACATACTAGATACTATCCTTAAAAATGATCCTTGGCTACAATAGGGATATTGAGTTAGATGTCAGTATTACAAGATTGCACTGCATGATATCAATGTTATATAGCTTGGCCACAAGCCTTAGATTAGCTTCAAAACAATTGTATTTGTTTCTTTAGGCCTTCCAACCATGATATAATCCACAAATTGGCTGATATTAGTAAAAGAAACATTAAAAATTATATGGTAAACTAGGAGATTGCCAAATCTAGACCCATTTAGGCTAGTTATCTTTTTAATTGCCTATATAAAGGTTTAACAAATCAGTCATTTTTACAAAGTTTTTATATTTAGGTATAAATTTGGCAACCATGTCCATATATCCTTTTTTAATTTAATATTATTTTGGTCTACCATAATTTAAGGAATATAATTTAGAATTTGTATTAACAAGTCTAATAGAATTCAGTAATGCCAAAAAGGTATTTCTTTGATGGATCACTATTTTGGTCACTGGTATTGCAATTAAATTTCAACTGCTGCTTGTCCTTGGCACCCTGTCACATTTGAGACATTATAAGATTTCAAAACAAAGGAAAACAAAAGACTATTTTGACACAATAATATTAAACCTGACATTGTGAGTTCTTACGCCTTATGCCAGTGGCATTACAATTTTGCAATTGGCATAACAAATTTGAGACCCAGATGGTAACTAGTATTGCATTTTCAACAAAAATGCAAATGTTAATGGCTATCTATATGAAGTATATTATCTATAAAGCCATTTGTAATATTCTAATTTAAAAAGTTATATAGTAATTACAATAATTATATTCTTGTATATATTTGCAAGCTTGAATATGTGACATAGCATTAATTAATGTATAATATTTATTCCAGCAATGCAATGGTTGAGTAGAGTTATAAGCTTGGTCAACTCCTAAAAATGTCTGCCATGGATAAAAATATGCTTATGGTTGGACGGGTAAGTCTTATTTGTACATGAAGCTTAAACTTAATTATTGTAGCATTGCTAGCATTTAACTTGTACTTGTTAATGGGGTTTGCTTTTAGGATCAGCCTTAGCTTGATTTTTGCAGTTTTTGGTAATTTAAGTAAGTAGCTTAATGCTATAGTTGTCACAGATAATAGTTTTTTAAACTAGTTTTTAATTAACAAAATTTGTACTACTTTGCTGTTATGTGTATTATTTTGTAACGATCAGGGTAACAATCTGTTATTATAGTAATCGCTTAAATATAAGTTTAATAAAAACTGTTTTACTTGGTTTAACTTTTAGATTTTGCGTGAGTTTGTTTAATAGTGTTCTGTACTTGAATTTTAAGTAGTATAATAATATAATTAGCATATTTTTTTACTTTTTCTTCTCATCCATATCAATGCCAGCTGTGCGAGAGCGCCTACCCGGCTGTGAACAGCGGCGCTCTGCCCCGCTCAGTCAGCTATCCGCACGAGATGGCCGAATCTACTGTTCAAGATTTGGCCTACGATGAAGATTTTCTGCAGCCGTTTGAACCTCTCGCCTGTGAGTAGTTGTGTTATTTTATATAAAAAGTAATTAGTAGGAAACATTAAAAAATTAAATAAAACATTCCAAAAAGTGTTCCCAATATTCCCAATATTCGGAGTAGTGATTCAGATACTGTTCTTTTGTGATTGTAATTTAGACCAAATTAATTAAAATTATTTATGGTTTATGAAGAGAATTGTGGATTCTTTTTGAGGTGCAGATTAATAAGGCAAAACGTATTTGCTGATACGTAAGTGAGTAAAATTAGGGTCTATATTAGTGAGTTCATGTGATGATTAGAGATTCAGGTGATCGTAATGGTAAATTTAGGTAATAGCTTGGGATTAATGTGATAAAAAAGAGATTCAGCTAGTAACTAGGGATTAAGGTGATAAAATGGGGAGATTTAGCTAGTAACTGGGGATTAAGGTGATAACAAGGGAAGATTTAGCTAGTAACTGGGGATTAAGGTGATAACAAGGGAAGATTTAGCTAGTAACTGGGGATTAAGGTGATAACAATGGGCATTTAGGTAATAACAAGGGGATTAGCGTTAACCACGAACAGGCGGATCTATTATGGGCTAACTTGGTACTTTTGCTTCCCTCGGGCGCAGATAATTCAGGCAGGCGAGCCGGCCACGGCGGCCTGGACTCGGCTGTCTCCAACCTGGACCTGTTCGCCCAGCTGGAGCTCGCCCAGTTCGACCCCCCGGCGGTCCGTCCCGGCGGCGGCAGCAGCGGCAGATTCTCCTCGGCTGCCGCGGCCGCAGCATCAGCAGCAGCGGCGGCCGCAGCCGCCCGCCTGACCAGCTCGGCCATGTCGGATCAAATGTCGCGCAGCGATTCCTGCTTAGCGGCGGCGGCGGCAGCGGCAGCCGAAGCTGAAGAGGCCGGCGTCGGCAGGCCGCTATTCGATCCGGCCGAGGACGAAGCCTCGGCGGCCGCTTCCAGAGGACCCGCTTACTTCGACGCTGGCATGGCAACTAGCAGCGTTAGCCAATCGTCGGCTAATGTGAAGCAAATATTAGGCAAAAGCGCCAGTCCTAATTATCAAGTAGTTGTTGGCATGGACGCGTCCGTTGCTATGAGCGGCGCCTCTGGCGGCAGCAATATGAGCACTTGGATGGCTCTGGCCAAATCTAATAAAAGATTCGTTAGCACCAGCGATCTGGAGGCCAGCGACGCCACAGTTGACGACAGTCGGCCTGTTGCGACGTCAGGGGCAACTAAAAATGCCGCCGGCAAGCCGCCAATGACCACTTGGTCGGCTGTTCGCACCTCGTCTATCAAGGATGTAGCCGCCGCCGCTGCAAATGCTACTGCTAACCCTAACGCGTCAAAAAATGCCGCGCCTAGCGCTGGCGGCTCTGCCGGATCCGGCCCGGCCGGTGGCGAAAGCGCCTGGCGACAATTGAAATCGGCCGGCGGCAGTAGATTAGTATCCTGGCAGGAATTGAATCGAATTGTTCGCGAAGCCAGGCCGTTCGAGGCTGATCAGGTGAAATAATGAAATGGGGATGAAAGGGGGGCGATTTGAACAGGGAATGGGAGATTCCAGGATAGAAAAGGGATATTGGATGATAGAACGAGAGATTTGAGAATAGATTGAGGGACTGGAGAATAGATGAAGAGATTGGAGACTAGATAGAAAGATTAAGGATGGATGGAGAGATTAGAGAATCGATGGAGAGATTAGAGAATAGGTGGAGAGATTAGAGAATAGATGGAGAGATTAGAGAATAGATGGAGAGATTAGAGAATAGATGGAGAGATTAGAGAATCGATGGAGAGATTAGAGAATCGATGGAGAGATTAGAGAATCGATGGAGAGATTAGAGAATCGATGGAGAGATTAGAGAATCGATGGAGAGATTAGAGGATAGATGGAGAGATTAGAGATTCGATGGAGAGATTAGAGAATCGATGGAGAGATTAGAGAATAGATGGAGAGATTAGAGGATAGATGGAGAGATTAGAGAATAGATGGAGAGATTAGAGGATAGATGGAGAGATTAGAGGATAGATGGAGAGATTAGAGAATAGATGGAGAGATTAGAGGATAGATGGAGAGATTAGAGGATAGATGGACAGATAAGAGGATTGGTAGAGAGATTAGATATGTGAAGTGATTAGAGAATAGATAGAGTGATTCGAGAATAGATATAGAGAATGGAGAATCAATGGAGAGATTTGACGGTAAAAGGGACGGTTAAGTTATAGTAGGGGAGATAGAAAGATAGAAGATAAGATTTTGAGGAGAGTAAGATATTCGAGATTTAAGGATAGACGGCAGGGCTGAGACATCCGTAGAGAGAAGAATTGCCAAATGGATTAAGTCAGAGCAGCAATGCATAGAGAAAAGCCCACCCAAATAATCTTTGTCGCATTTATTTCCTAAGTGCCGCAACGAGATGGCGGCCAGCACAACGCAACCGAATGCTGTCACGTGGCGAAGGCAGCAGTCTCAGCAGCAGGAGCAGCAGCAGCAGCAACAACAGCAGGAGCAATTAATCCGCCAGCAGCAGCAGCAGAATCGCTACTCCGGCACCCTATTGGAACTGTTCAAACGAGCTTCTAATCCGCCAGCCTCAACGCCGCAGGCCAACTTCCTAGCGGCCGCTGCCGCCGCTGCTGCGCCTCAGCCGCCCCAGCCGGAGTCCACTGTCCAGTTTCTGCACGGCGGCGGTCCGGGCTTTCGCGAATTCCGACGTCGGGCTCGCGAACTGCTGTCGGTGGATCAGCAGCAACAGTTTCCGACTGAGACGATGCGGCGTCGATCGGCCAGAACAGGCGCCGGTGTCGGCCGCAGTCATTCGGATTTGCAACGAGGATTCGCTCGGCGACAGCAGCAGCAGCTGCCTAGCCTGGCTTTCCTGCGCGACTCCCTGCCGTTGGAGCAGCAGCAGCAGCCGGCTGGCTCTTCAACTGATGTCGCTGCCGTTGGCGACTCCGGCATCGGGACTGGCGACGGCAGCGTCTCTACTGGCGCATCTAATAATAGTAATTTTGTGTGCCGCAACTGCGGCCACCCGCAGCACCAGCAGCAGCAGCGGCAGCGGCGGCTTGCTGACGGCAAGCAGAAACGCTCGCAATCGTTGGACACGACTGCCGTTGCTTCCGCGGCCGCCGCCGCCGCTGCCGCCGTTGAAGAGGTAAGGAATCTATGCGCTGATGATTAGGATACGCTTGTTAAGAGCGTTACGTCACCGACCTCGCCTCCGCGTCCCAACTCCTGCAGGCTGACGCGGCGGAATCAGCCGCTTCAAAAGCGGCAGCCGCCGCCGATCGACATCGTCGCGCCGCCGCTAGCAGCAACAAATCAACAATGAAACAGCGCGTCGGCGGCGCCAAGCGGACCCGCAGCGAGCCGCATCAGCTGGCCACATCCGGTGCTGTACACTACGAGATGACGCAGAGCCTGACCGACTCCCAGGAGGAGGAGACGACGGCCGCTACGACAACAGCGGCTACGCCATCGGGACGGAATTATCCCGACAACAATATTAGCGATGACGACCAGGTTGGCGGCGGATTCCGCGCTAAAAAGTCCGTTTCATTCTGCGACAGGATTCAATTTCACAGTCCGAAGGGCCGGGCTGCCGCTGCCGCCGCCGCTGACGACCCCGACGGCGGCGGACAGCAGATCTGGCGCGGCGACTTCGGCGGCGGCGGCGGCGGCCTAAGAGGTGTGGGATCTGTCGCCGATTTGGGCGGCAGCGGAGCGGCTGACTCTCCGCACCGGCAGCAGACTCTGCTGCGGCGTCCGCTCAGTCTGCAGTTGAACTACGATGTTCAGGTTGGTCTTTTATTTGGTTAGTTATTTACTCTACATATCGGTAGATTCCGCTAAACCCTAATTGGCGTCCCTACGCAGGTCATACCGCAGCAGGTCGGCCTGTATGGCGACAACGACAGTCCGCCCTTGGTCTTCTGCGGCTCCCCCGTTGGTTCGCCTCGGCGGACTATTGAAGCTGCCGCCGCCGCAGCCTCCAGCCAGCAGCAGCAGACGTCGCGGTTGGAACGCCTCAACCGACTGGTGGCCGACGCCATCCGTGGCGTCAACGATCTAATTCTGGCGGCCACTGGCGCTCCGCTGGTCACCGGAGCCGCTGCCGCACCTGAGGCCTCCGAGCAGCAGCAAAGACTGGCCAGCGTGCTGGCCCACAGCCTCTGCCCTCCGCTGCACGGCCTCCTCACTGACGAGCTGATCGTCTCTGGCAGCGGCGGCGCCGGTTCCGGCAGTCGCCTGTCCTTTGTACGCAACAGGTCCCAGCTGTGGCAGCTCATCGAAGAGACCTGCAAGCCTGGCAGCCAGCCAATCAGCCGGCGGCTCAACGAAACTCTGCGCCAGGTTCGGGCTGTCGGCGGCTTGTCCACGGAGCGGCTGAAGTTTAACGCGTTTGTGGCAGCCTGTCTCAAGTGAGTTGCAACTGTTGGCGCTTATTCTGCGTGGCGTCTGTGCCTGTCTGTGCGCCATGCTATTTGGCTTGTATGTCTGCCCATTCTGTCTGTCTGTCTGTCTGTCTGTATGTATGTGTGTCTGTCTGTCTGTCTGTCTGTCTGTATGTATGTGTGTCTGTCTGTCTGTCTGTCTGTCTGTCTGTATGTATGTATGTGTGTCTGTCTGTCTGTCTGTCTGTCTGACTGTCTGTCTGTCTTTCTGAGTGTCTGTTTTTCTGTTTGTCCGTCTGACTGTCTGTCTGTCTGTCTGTCTGTATGTATGTGTGTCTGTCTGTCTGTCTGTCTGTCTGTATGTATGTATGTGTGTCTGTCTGTCTGTCTGTCTGTATGTATGTGTGTCTGTCTGTCTGTCTGTGTCTATCCGTCTGTCTGTCTGTCTGTCTGTATGTATGTATGTATGTGTGTCTGTCTATCTGTCTGTCTGTCTATCCGTCTGTCTGTCTGTCTGTCTGTCTATCCGTCTGTCTGTCTGTCTGTCTGTCTGTCTTTCTGACTGTCTGTCTGTCTTTCTGAGTGTCTGTTTTTCTGTCTGTCCGTCTGACTGTCTGTCTGTCTTTCTGAGTGTCTGTCTGTCTGTCTAACTGTCTGACCGTCTCTGCCATTCTGTATGTCTGTATGTTGTTTCCCTGTCTATTCTATTATGTCTGTCTGCATCACCATATAGAGACGAATACCGTTAGCAGTTTAGTTCTGTTCTTTACGACGTATTACCTCTGTCTTCTGTATGTCCAAGAGCGTCGGTTATGAATTAGATTGAGAGATTTATTGCAAAAAGGCTCTGTATCACACAAGAACCGAATCTGACACAAAAATCAAATTCGTTTCGCTGCCCCCCCCCCCCGGCACCCCTAACGCAGCTCCAAGCAGCTGAGCGCCTGGTTCCAACACGCGGCCAGCAGCGAGCCAGTCCTGAAGCGCTACTACAAACCCGGCGCTTTTCTCCGCGCCGCCCAGACCGTCCATTGCGAACTATTCGCCGATTTGTCCACCGCACTCGAACTGCTTAATTCGCACCAATTCAGCATCGACCTGTCCGCCGCCGGCTTGGCCTCGTCGTCGTCGGCTTCCTCGGCCTCGGCGTCGTCTTCAACAGCGGGCGCCAGTTCGCGAAAACCAGTCGGCCAGCAGCCGCTGAAAGCGCGCCACGACATAAAAGCGTCGCAAATGCCGCCGCCGCCGCCGCAGCATCAGAAACTGTCATCGGCTCCAGCGCCGCCGCCTCGCGTGCAGAGCCGACTGCCAAGGCCTACCGGCTCGGCAACCGCCGATGCCGCGTCCATTGGCAGCGCGTCCTCGTCGGCTTCGTCATCGACTGTTACCGGCTCTGCCGCTTCCATTGCGACGGGCAAAACCAAATCCAGCGGCGGTGGCATCCGGTCCTCCCTCCTGTCCGGCCTGATGCGGCGTCCAGGCTCTTCGTCATCGTCTAGCAAACAGCAGTCTACTGGGAAGCGTTGAATTGATTGATTTTTTTATCGATTTGATGATGGCTTTTAGAAATCATGTGCGTTCAATCAATCGGTTATCTGTCGGTTTAGGATCATAAGAGTATGGGATCCGTCATAGGGGATAACAAGAGTATGGGATCCGTCTCTAGGGGATAATTAGAGTATGGGATCTGTGATAGGGGATAATTAGAGTATGGGATCTGTGATAGGGGATAATTAGAGTATGGGATCTGTCTCTAGGGGATAATTAGAGTATGGGATCTGTGATAGGGGATAACAAGAGTATGGGATCTGTCTCTAGGGGATAATTAGAGTATGGGATCTGTGATAGGGGATAACAAGAGTATGGGATCTGTGATAGGGGATAATTAGAGTATGGGATCTGTCTCTAGGGGATAATTAGAGTATGGGATCTGTCATATGGGATCATAAGACAGATCTGTGATAGGGAATAATTAGAGTATGGGATCTGTCATATGGGATGATAAGAGTATGGGTTCTGTGATAGGGAATAATTAGAGTATGGGATCTGTGATAGGGGATAATTAGAGTATGGGATCTGTGATAGGGGATAATTAGAGTATGGGATCTGTCATAGGGGATAATTAGAGTATGGGATCTGTCATAGGGGATAATGAAACTTAGGGATCCGTCATGAGGTACCCCATAGTTATGATTCCTTTACTATTTAAAAAGTTTTGTACATCTTTAGGCACTAGTTGGAAAGTTAATGAGAAGACTTCTCGCTTAGCTGATGCGAGCAGTTTTTTAATGTTTTGTCCAGCTTTTTTTTAAATCAAACTAGATAAAATAATTCTATTGCAAGATTCCGCTTCTGACTTACTCAAGTATTATTATTATTCGTGCTTGTACTTGCTGACTATATTTTGTTTGAATTTTCCAATCCGCATGCGAAACTTTTGAAATTCACCCTCTCAAGCACTATAGCAAATTTTTACATCATTATTGGTTTTACACTACTGATTTCATTCATCAGTAGCAAAGCTAGCGTTTTATGTCTCGTTAATAAGTAAATCTTTTTAAAAACACTTCTTGCAGAATAACTCGGTTGTGCCCACTGCTTAGGTTGATGCGTTCAGATGTAGTTCTTAGTGATTTTTTCTTATTCTTAATTTCTTGATCTTTTTAACGTCATCACGATTATTTAAAAAATTTATTTTGCTCTTTTTGTGAAAATTGGAGCGACAATTTCTAGTCATTTCACTAACATTATTTGTTCTACACAGCTACAGAATCTCTCGTTTTATTTGTTGATAAAAATAATAAGCATTAAATATTAGTTTTCCTCAGCTGATAAAATAATTAATTACACGTTTTTGCCAGCTACTTTTTCACTTAGTACTTAAAGTGTACTGTTATTAGCTTTGCTTGCTTGTTTTTGCCCGTTCTCCCTGTATTTTATCTTGCTTTTATCTGTGTTTCGCTCTTTAACGATAATGTGCTGTTAATGTTGTTTCTAATATATGCCTATTATAATTCCCAGGATTAACATTTTCGCTTCTCTTGAACAACTAATCTCTCTATGCAAATATACATCTTTAATGCTGCTTAGAACTGAGGATTTTTTTCGCGAATGTCGAATGTCTAGACTACGGCCGCTGCCTCTCAGTTCAATGCTGGCCTGATCACGTGACCAACCAAATCGTTCTTTGACCTTCAGGACTTTTTTGCGTCTTTAGAAATAGTACTAGCTACTTTTTCTGAAACAAAAACGAAAACTACTACTGCTACTATTACTACCACTACTACTACTACTACTACTACTACAACTACTACTATACTACTATTATTGAATGCTACTACTGCTACTATTACTACTACTACTACTACTGCTACTGTTACTACTACAACTATTACTACTACTAATATTACTACAACAACAACAACAACTACTACTACTACTACTAAAAATGACATTTTTGTGAATTCAGGTTTCGAACTTGTGTCTAGTACAGGCTCGAAAACACGCGCAATTGCTTTGCGTGTCTGAGCAAAGCTCTAGACTCTTGACTAAGGGGGGAGAGGGCAACAAGTCCAAAAGCCCAAGGTTCAAGTATAGGCTGGGTTTAACTTTCCTGTTTGTTCGTGTAATAGCAGCGTCTGTTCTTGAACAAATTGATGCATGTCAGCTTGGCAAATTCTCAGTATGCCTTGTCTACTAAAACAAATAAAGTCGAGCTCCGCTTCTCATACTGCAACTGCGACACTGTCTAGTTCTTTGCAAAGTAATTTGCTCAGCACTTCACGAGTGGAAACTAAATTTTGCTCGTAAAAGCAGGACTGAACTTGAATAAAACTGAAAATAAAACTGTTCTTGAGTATCTGCCACTCATGGGCGAGCCTTATTTAGGAAATATTTCAAGAGTATGGTTAAGTCATTTGTTTTTTGGCTTCAAGACGAAAAACATTGTGTTGGCTGGGCTTCACTCAGTTTTTTAATCGTGACATGTCTGTCAGTCAGTGCCTCTGTTTCAGTCCCTGTCTGTCAGTCAATGCCTCTGTTTCAGTCCCTGTCTGTCAGTCTGTGCCTCTGTGTCAGTTCCTGTGTGTCTGTCTGTGCCTCTGTGTCAGTTCCTGTGTGTCTGTCTGTGCCTCTGTGTCAGTTCCTGTGTGTCTGTCTGTGCCTCTGTATCAGTCCCTGTGTGTCTGTCAGTGTCTCTGTTTCAGTCCCTGTGTGTCTGTCAGTGTCTCTGTTTCAGTCCCTGTGTCAGTTCCTGTCTGTCAGTCAATGCCTCTGTTTCAGTCCCTGTGTGTCTGTCTGTGCCTCTGTGTCAGTTCCTGTGTGTCTGTCTGTGGCTCTGTATCAGTCCCTGTGTGTCTGTCAGTGTCTCTGTTTCAGTCCCTGTGTCAGTCTGTGCCTCTGTGTCAGTTCCTGTCTGTCAGTCAATGCCTCTGTTTCAGTCCCTGTCTGTCAGTCAATGCCTCTGTTTCAGTCCCTGTCTGTCAGTCTGTGTCTCTGTTTCAGTCCCTGTGTGTCTGTGTCTCTGTGTCAGTTCCTGTGTGTCTGTCTGTGCCTCTGTGTCAGTTCCTGTGTGTCTGTCTGTGTCTCTATTTCAGTCCCTGTGTGTCTGTCTGTGCCTCTGTGTCAGTTCCTGTGTGTCTGTCTGTGCCTCTGTGTCAGTTCCTGTGTGTCTGTCTGTGCCTCTGTATCAGTCCCTGTGTGTCTGTCAGTATCTCTGTTTCAGTCCCTGTGTGTCTGTCAGTGTCTCTGTTTCAGTCCCTGTGTCAGTCTGTGCCTCTGTGTCAGTTCCTGTCTGTCAGTCAATGCCTCTGTTTCAGTCCCTGTCTGTCAGTCAATGCCTCTGTTTCAGTCCCTGTCTGTCAGTCTGTGTCTCTGTTTCAGTCCCTGTGTGTCTGTGTCTCTGTGTCAGTTCCTGTGTGTCTGTCTGTGCCTCTGTGTCAGTTCCTGTGTGTCTGTCTGTGCCTCTGTGTCAGTTCCTGTGTGTCTGTGTCTCTATTTCAGTCCCTGTGTGTCTGTCAGTGTCTCTGTGTCAGTCCCTGTGTGTCTGTCAGTGCCTCTGTGTCAGTCCCTGTGTGTCTGTCAGTGTCTCTGTTTCAGTCCCTGTGTGTCTGTGCCTCTGTTTCAGTCCCTGTGTGTCTGTCAGTGCCCCTCTGTTTCAGTCCCTGTGTGTCTGTCTGTGCCTCTGTGTCAGTCCCTGTCTGTCAGTCAGTACCTCTTTTTCAGTCCCTGTCTGTCAGTCTGTGCCTCTGTGTCAGTCCCTGTCTGTCAGTCAGTACCTCTTTTTCAGTCCCTGTCTGTCAGTCTGTGCCTCTGTTTCAGTCCCTGTGTGTCTGTCAGTGTCTCTGTTTCAGTCCCTGTGTGTCTGTCAGTGTCTCTGTTTCAGTCCTTGTGTGTCTGTCAGTGTCTCTGTTTCAGTCCCTGTGTGTCTGTCAGTGTCTCTGTTTCAGTCCCTGTGTGTCTGTCAGTGTCTCTGTTTCAGTCCCTGTGTGTCTGTCAGTGGCTCTGTTTCAGTCCCTGTGTGTCTGTCAGTACTGAATCTTGAACAGTCCGCCTCGCTATTTGTATATCTCCTTCTCAATATGCAAAGCAGCCAGCTCGAGAGTAGCGAGCGACTTGGTAAGCACTATATATACTTGAAATAAATTTCCAACGCAATTCTCTCTGTCCTGAGTCCGGCAATTGAGAGAGAAGTAAAAGAGAAAGACAGCTAGCTCGTAGCCGGGGAAAATCCGATTAGCAAGCGAGCGGGCCGCCTCTTCCGCTCCCCAGGCCTTAGTATCTATTCGGTGCCACTCCTATCCTGGGGCTTGTGCGTTCGCAGCTTGTACGGGCGGACGGCATTTCGAGTTGAAAATAAATTAGAATTTCTATACAGTCAGATTTTGGGCTACATAAAATGGACCTCTGGAATATTTTTTGGACAGGTTTCAAGGCCTGGATATATTAGTGGTCCATGGCCAAGCGCTCTTCTCTAGCTCGTATATTCAGGTTTCTTCTAGCAGGGATAGAAAGAATTTTTCTGTATTTGAGAGTGGCGTCTTTGGAGGCGCTGTATTTGGCTGTAGCTGTCTTTGGAGGCGCTGTACTTCGCTGTGCTGTCTTTGGAGGTGCTGTATTTGGCTGTGCTGTCTTTGGAGGTGCTGTATTTGGCTGTGCTGTCTTTGGAGGTGCTGTATTTGGCTGTAGCTGTCTTTGGAGGCGCTGTATTTGGCTGTAGCTGTCTTTGGAGGCGCTGTACTTGGCTGTGCTGTCTTTGGAGGTGCTGTATTTGGCTGTGCTGTCTTTGGAGGTGCTGTATTTGGCTGTAGCTGTCTTTGGAGGTGCTGTATTTGGCTGTGCTGTCTTTGGAGGCGCTGTACTTGGCTGTGCTGTCTTTGGAGGTGCTGTATTTGGCTTTGCTGTTTTTAGAGGCGAATTACTTGGCTGTAGCTGTCTTTGGAGATTTGTTTCTCAGATACGCTGTTCGGCGGTGCGGGCCCCGTGCTGTTTTTGGGGGTCTCAGTAAAAAGCTTAATATTTTGTATTAATAACCAGCTAAAAAGTGAATTTTAACCAAAAAAATGTTAGCTCTCGTTGGCTGTCTTGTAGCATTTTCGGTTTAAAAAATCGCTACAGAGTTCGCGCTATATGAGCCTGTCTGGTTTTTTTATCAGCCATAAAGGGAAGTCACAGCGAGTTCTCTAAATAAATTTTCCACTCGACGGCATCCGTGTATGCGCATAGAAGTCTAACTGACTTGATGAAGGAACACCCGACAGCTAGGAGACGGGGCAGAGTTTCAGCTGGTTAGGCAGCAGCTAATTGCTTTCATTCAGTCCTTCCAGCTAGCTCCAAGTCCTCACGGCCCGGCGGCCAGTAGCTATAGATGAAGTGGCCTCCCTGATGATGGAGACTGGCAAAAACTGGCCGGCTTCGAGGGAATAATCCGCTTGGCTAGCTTCTGTTCCCTTGAGGACTCTGGCGCATTTGGCTGGCGGTCAGTCAGTAGCAGCTCGACCGCTCTCAACTCTCCCTCTCTCTCTCTCTACTGCAAGATTGAAGTTCCGCACAACGACAAGGAGATAGCTAGAGGAAGTAGAAAAATTGGACGAGGCTGGTGGGCGGGCGGGTGGCGCGCCAAGCTCTATTATAAAAAACGAACAGGCGCAAGCAATAGGAAGAAAGAATGCCATCCCGTGAAGTTCCAATTCCTGCGGAAACTTTTTCTTCTCTCGATCGTTCACGCTTGCTATGGGGCCGGGCTGACAAGAGGGAGAATTCTGGGGGGGGCGGGCGGGGAGATTTGGAGTCGTAGGCGAGAGGGAAGAGGAAAAGAATTTCTCCAAAATACCGCCACCCCTCTTCTTTATCCCCCCTTTGCCCCGGTCTTTCTATAGTTGCTAAGTCCCAGTTCCGCCTATAAGGAGAGCGATGTAGGCGAGGAACTGGTCCGTGTGTTGGGGCGGGGTCGCGGGTACCAGTCGGGCAAGGCGGGCCACACACGCAGGCCGCGATAATCCCTTATTTCGGTATGTTGGAGAGCGCGCGCGCGCAAAGTCCTGTGCACAACGACCAGCCCACCTCCCCCTGGCTAGGGTAAGAACTGGGAAGGCCTGTCGATACCAAACTGGCTGTACTTTCTGGCAGGGCGTGTGTGCAGGGCCAATCCTAAAACTATGCCTGTCTATCCTTCAGTTACCGGGGCTTTGGTTCCCCTAAAACGGACCTCTCTCTTTCTCTCTGTGTCTGTCTCTCTCTCTCTATGCAGCCTTTCCTCCCCCCTCTGTCCCCTCCGGCTAGCCAACCCGAGTGGAAAAGCGAGGGAGGAGGCGGCGGTCCGCCGGTCGCACTAGGAAAGGCAAGACTTAGGCCGTTGGATACTATTCTAGACTGAAACTGCCTACCTACCAAGGTTAAAAAACGAGGCGCCTTATAGGTGAAACTATAAATCTGACTTGCAGCCAGCAGCTCCAGGGCGTGTTAACTGGGAAACATGAGCGGTAAAAAGGTGGTGCAAATTCCGCCAGGCTTCAAAGACCTGCTGCAGGACTTCACGGTGGCCGTGCTGAAAGAGACGCCAGACGATGTGCTGGAATTTGCTATCGAATATTTCACCAGACTGAGGATGGAGCGAATCTCCGAGAAGCAGCAGAACGAGGCGGAAGCCGCCGCGGAGGCTGCCGAAGCGGATTCCGACATTGACGACGAGCCGATGCAGGCGCCGCCGCCGCGTCGCGGTCCTCGCCGAGTAGCCGTCGCAGGCGAAAGCTTCGATCCGGAGAAGGAGGATGACGAACCGGTAGAGGCGGTGGTGCACCACAAGACTGAGGAACAGCGTCAGCGGCTAAGCGAGGCTGTCAAGCACATTCTGCTGTTCCGCTGCCTGGACGAGGACCAGATGACTGACGTCATCAACGCCATGTTCGAGCGCCGATGCGAGCCGGGCGAGAAGGTGATCACTCAGGGCGAGGACGGCGACAATTTCTATGTGATCGAGTCGGGCGTGTACGACATCTACGTGATCATCAACGGCCAGGACACCAAGGTCGGCCAGTACGACAACAAAGGCTCATTCGGCGAGTTGGCGCTGATGTACAACGCGCCCCGGGCCGCCACCATCCAGTGCGCCTCTCCCGGCAGCATCTGGGCGATGGACCGGGACACCTTCCGGCGTCTGGTGCTGAAGAAGGCCTTCCAGAAGCGCGTGATGTACGAGAACCTGATCGACAGCGTGCCGCTGCTGAAGGAGCTCGCCCCCTACGAGCGGATGAACATCGCCGACGCGTTGAAATCGCGCGTCTACGAAGACGGCGACAGCATCATAGTTCAGGGCGACGTCGGCAACGAGATGTACTTTATCGAGGACGGCGAAGTGAGAATTACTCGAAAAACTCAGGACGGCAGCGGCGAGATGGAGCTGTCCAGACTGCACAAAGGCGGCTACTTCGGCGAACTGGCCCTCCTGACCAAGCAGCCCCGAGCTGCCAACGTGTACGCCTGCGGCGGCAAGTGTAAAGTGGCCGTGCTGGACGTTGGTTCGTTCGAGCGTCTGCTCGGCCCGTGCCTGGACATCATGCGCCGCTCCATTGACAACTATCAGCAGCAGCTGACCAGCCTGTTTGGCAGTATGGAGGCGGTGCCGGACCTGCGCGCCTGAGAGCTGCTGCCCCGGTTCAATTAGTCCACCAGCCTTCGCTCAGAATCTTCAATATATAGATTGAGTTACGTAAAAAGTGTTTAGTTGTTGTTTATGTTAAGTACTGTCACTGCAGTTGGTTGGCTTTGCAGGGCCTCTGTTTGCGTTCTGTGGCACCACCGGCTTCCTAAAGTCTCTATAATCTCAATTTTTATTAATTAAAGAATTTGAATATTGTCTGTCTGCGGCGGGCATTGGCTTGACTATATAATTATCATATTATAATTCTATGCTAGACGAACGCTTAAATTAGTTATTATAACACGAACAATAGTTACTATACGATTGCAGCATATTAATTTGCGGATTTATTGTTTAATCTTGTATGCAAACATTTTTTTCGTCGCATATAGAATTGTCTCAATGCTTGTTCCTTTTGCAGAATCATGATTACATATATATATAATATTAGATGATCCCCGAGCTGATCATGAAGTCAGTAAAAACTTGCCACACAAATGATCCCCCCGCAAGCCTCCAGGAAACCATAATCCCATTCATCCACGCCATATCTGACCTTTGTTTGATCCCAACGAATGCGCTCGTTGTTGCCTATAGTAATTAGTATTTTAGTGCTTGTCATTAGTTATTTATTATATAGTTAGCAAGCAAGCTTTAGTGAAATAATATATTAAAAATAAGTGTTCAGAAACTTGAAGTGCAAGCAAGATAACTGCTTGATTGATGGAATCTTGTTTTAGTTTACTTTACTCGTACCTCAAAATCTCTTCATAAACAACTGAACCGTCTCTTTTGGCTGTTTTTTTAAATCAGAAAATAACTTAAAACATGGTTTGGTTTTTCAAGCAATTTTTAGTTTGTTGGGTAAACAAGTGCAGAACTCGCTGCATAAGAGGCTGTCTAGGCTCAATCTGCGACAATCTGCCTCATAGCTGGAAAGTCGTGAGTTCGAGCCCCAACAATA
>CATNEM010000249.1:72500-119142 GCA_950096795.1 Macrostomum cliftonense | reverse complement strand
ATAACCGTGATGGGGCTGATCGATGTTGCTGATCGCCGATAACTTTAGGGGGACTCGTTGACTAAAGGGAAGCTGTTAAGCTTGATGAACTAAGGGGGCCGTCTGAACTGGTTGTCAGGGTATGACGGGGACTTCAGAGCGTCGCGCCGAACCTTCAGAGCGAACCGTCAGAACGTCTGGAGATGGAGCGCGCCCGGCAGCGCCTTTAAATAGGCGCGCCTGGCGCCGATTTGTTAAACTGATCGCCGATTTTTCCAATTGGTCAGGCACCGTTTGTTTTAACGGTCGTGTAATTTTCTGATAGGCTGATGGTCTGATCACGTGACCCTACCCGATCAGGGGATCCTAACCCAGTCTCCGGGGATCATAAATCACACGACAGATGGCGCCAAAAAATGATGATTTACGGGCAAAATGATTTATGGGTTTCCGCAGCAGATTATCCTACAGAGACGCAAAAACATACAGATTAATCCTTTTAACGCGTAGAAGTTGAAGAAAGTGAAGAGAAAATCCTAATCTTAAATCCCAAAGTACTTTTAGGGGTCAGAAGTCTAACTGTCAAAAAGTATCGAAAAAACCAAAAAGAGAACAATAGAATTAGGGGGGAAGGGATGTCTAGCTGTCAAAAAGGGAACAAAAGAAGTTGCCACAGTCACGTGTCCCGTAGACACCACCTGGCGCCTAAAAGCTGTCAAAGCAGGGGTCAGACTGTCTGGGAACAGTGATTTATGGCTCTAGATATAAAGGGCCTAGAGACCTTTACTGGCCTGTATGAAAATGGAAAAAGGACCGGGGTTAAGCGTCACACTACTGCCCATCAGTAGAGGAAAAGAATGTGGCCGAAAAAATAATTGCGACGCGAGCGAAAAAGTGCGTCCCCAACAAAGTCAAGTATTTTGTATTGTGTTAGTGACTTTCTTGAAATTACGAGCGTACATGTATATGTAATAATTCAGGCTGTACACGTACGTGTCATTATCTACTGAACAATTTCTTCATGTTGCCGTAAAATTCTTAAATTTAGAAAAGAAAAAAAATAAAGCACGAAATTACTGCCAAGACTGTAGATAATGGAACTATAGTAAGTAAACTATATAAATTTTTATGTACTGATTATTCTGTTAAACATTTTTTCGGTCGTTCAGACAAATATCTTGAATTTCAAAATACTTATCACGCACAAAAAATTGAATAGCAGGCAATTTCTGCTTAGAATAATTTATCCTCTCATAATTCATTTAAAAAGTAATGAATCTTCTTATTAAAAAAATTATGAATGCAACAATCAATGCAAGGACCACATCAAATCATCCGTGTGGTTGAACTAAGACAACCGTAAGTTAGTTAGCATAACAAATAAAATCTAAGCGCATTGTCTTTTTGTTAAAATAATACTTCTTCATGAGCGTTTTTATGTAAAGAAAACATTTAAATAATTTTTAATATATTTTAATAAAACATTGTAATACAGAAAAGAGTCTATAAAATTTAACAATAAATTTAACAAGTTCTTTTCCTATTTTTTGCCATCGTAAGTTAAGTTAATTCTCTGACGAATAGAAAAAAATCGTGCTGGCTGGTGTAATTTTGTAATTTATGCATGCAACGCTAGTAGTTGGTAGCTGGCACTTTAATTAGTAAACGGAATCTCGAGGATTATCTGCTAAAAGCTTAATTTAAGTTAATTTTACTTGAGTGTGGAAGGACGGGTAACGGCACAACAAATCTGTTTTTGATTGATGTAGTTTTTTCAATTTTTTAATGATTTGCTGCATATAAACATATTTAAAAAAAATAATTTTTACGAGTCAATTAATCATTTCTTGCAGTTAATTATGAAATTACTAATATAGTATAATGTTAATATTAAAATCATATTTGGATACTTTGTGAATTGTTTTTGCTTACTTAGCAAAATGGTTCAATGAACGCATTTTTTGACTTTAATATGTCATTCATTCAATTATTCACACAAGTACTTCAATATACACTTTTTAATATAAAATAAATTACAAAATGTTACCTTTCACCTGTTACCAGTAGCTGTTGTTTTAGATACAGAGAGGGTGTTAGCATACAAAAGCTCCCAATGGCGAATGACCTAGAGGTTGTATAGTCGAAATTAAACTGATATAATAATTCAATATTTAAATGAATTCTGGGGTAGACAAAACTCTGTGGAATGAAGCATGATTTTTTACTATTCATTAATTATTAAAGTTGTTTATTTTAGGACATATAGTATCTATTTTGTCTTGCTTATGAGCTCTGAATTTTTTGAAAATTTGGCCTTAAAAATATATAGTTTTTTTAATAGTTCGATTTACTGTATAGTATGGCTTTTATGTCCTAATAATACTACTAAGTCGTGACTAAAGTAAAGCTATATTTTTGCTATTTTTGCAAAAAATAGGAAAAATAGGTATTTATCCAGCGCATTTTTCAGTTAATCTACGATTACATGTTCATTGCATCAGTTTCATTTCAAGGACAAACAGAGGTTAACGAGATAAAGAGGTGAATGATACTAATTGGGGTATAATCAATTCCAGCCAAGCAATATAATATGGACCGAGGTGGCACTTTAGTATCGCTAGAAGATCTGATCACATCTCAGGCGGAACCATTCAGCGACAGTGAGCTCATAGCGCTGTGCCACGCCGCCGCATCGGCCCTTCAGTCATTGTCAATTCACTTTTCGCATATTGTGTCTTCTTTTACTATTTCGCCAGCCTCGATATTGTTTAGTGAGCATGGAGAGGCGACTTTCAATCTGCAGATTGAAGGTAGGTTTTTTGTACGAGTAGAAGGGTCCGAATTCAAATTTATTGAAATTCTAGCGTAGATGAATGGGACACTTCGTTTCTTCGAAAATTTTTCAAATCAAATTTTCGCGAAAAAATTCACTACCGAGATAGGAAATTTTCAGATTTTCGGCATAAAATTAATGACTGCGCTCGATTGAAAGCAGATGCAAATCTCATCTTTTGATATGTGGTTCCTGCCATCTTACTCTATCGAACTATGTACGTCTTAATTTGTGAAAATTGATCTTCCTATTATTTTTATTGATACTGATTCACTTTTGTCAAAAAACAACGAGTATTAAATCACCAGTCGCCAACACAGAGAGAATCGGACATTGACATGTGACTGGACCATCACAATTTTCCCAAATACTGATCGATTGAAATGTTCTTTGAATAAAGCAGACTTGGTTAGAAGAGGATCAGAACCTGCCCAGCTGGTGAAATATTATTTTATTGCAATTATAATTTTTGACAAATGCTTGTACAATTTAAAGACCAATTTTTCACAAATTAAGACGTACATAGTTCGATAGAGATATTTGCATCTGCTATAAATCAAACGCAATCTTTAATTTCATGTCGAAAAACTGAAAATTTCCTATCTCCGTAATGCATTTTTTTCGAGAAAATTTGACTTCAAAAATTTTCCAAGAAACAAAGTGTCCCGTCCTTCTACTTAAGTTGTCATGCATTTAGTCTTTATCTGCGGTCTTCACCATAAACAATTGAGTTTGTTATTAGGTAATGTAAAGGGCAAGATAAAGGATGATAGAGCACTGATAGGATGGAAGAGAAAATATCCGTCAAGCAGTTTAAAGAGCGCAAATTCCCATCTCCGCTCAGAGACCGAGCAGGCTTATCTGGCGCCAGAAGCGTCGCAAACTGAGACTGGAATTTTCGCCGACGTATCAATCGACAGCGAGCTTGCTCACATTTACTCTCTGGGCGCCTGTCTTCATTCCTGCTGCTGCGCCGGCGAGCTCACCGGGCCCGGGCCGCGGCGGCTGTTTCGGCGAATGCGCGACCCTCAGCCAGGTAGGCGGCCTCGGGCTGCCCAGCTGCTGGCCGAGTGTCGGACGCTGCTGCCGGAATTGCCCAAGCAACTACTAGGTCGTATTGTTCGGCGACATCTGCGTCAAACGGCAGACGCTGACGGCTCAGGTGAGCGAGTTCTGTGATGTAATAGTTTTAGATACGCTCTGTCACCTGAATCCACTTTAATCAAACACCAACCTGAACCTATTTTAGATCTTGAAAATGATACGATATTTCAGTCTACCATGGAGCAGCCAGTAAGTTCCACGTCTACTTGAACTATTTTTTTAATTTTTTCTTTATTTTTTAGTGGACTTTGTAACCGTGTTATTCAAACAAACATTATCTAATTTAATAATCTATAGATTTTGCACGCGTCACTCAATGAGCTAGACAACTGGGCCTTCGGCTCGGGAAAAGGCGGCGTTGTTCGCTGCTCAACAGAATGCTTGGCCCTGTTGCGAGAGTTTTGCCAGGCCGCTTTGCAGTTCAATTCATCATCTAGCCAGCTCTGGGGTGAGTTAGAATGTTGCACTGATACTTAGGTAAATTAAAAACTTAATTTTAGCAACCTCACTCCACGAGAAGCTTCAATTCTCGAACATCCCTCCTCCAACCACCTCACTCCTCCAACCACCTCACTCGTCCAACCACCTCACTTCTCTAACTACCTCGCTCCTCTAACCACCTCGCCCCTCTAACCACCTCACTCCTCCAACCACCTCACTCCTCTAACTACCTCACTCCTCAAACCACTTCGCTCCTCTAACCACCTCACTCCTCTAACCACTTCGCTCCTCTAACCACCTCACTCCTCTAACCACCTCACTCCTCCAACCACCTCACTCCTCTAACCACCTCACTCCTCTAACCACTTCGCTCCTCTAACCACCTCGCTCCTCTAACCCTCTAACCACCTCACTCCTCCAACCACCTCACTCCTCTAACTACCTCACTCCTCTAAACCACCTCAGCTCCTCTAACCACCTCACTCCTCTAACCACCTCACTCCTCCAACCACCTCACTCCTCTAACCACCTCACTCCTCTAACCACTTCGCTCCTCTAACCACCTCGCTCCTCTAACCCTCTAACCACCTCACTCCTCCAACCACCTCACTCCTCCAACCACCTCACTCCTCTAACCACCTCACTCCTCTAACCACCTCACTCCTCTAACCACCTCACTCCTCCAACCACCTCACTCCTCTAACCACCTCACTCCTCTAACCACCTCGCTCCTCTAACCACCTCGCTCCTCTAACCCTCTAACCACCTCACTCCTCCAACCACCTCACTCCTCTAACCACCTCACTCCTCCAACCACCTTACTCCTCTAACCACCTCGCTCCTCCAACCACCTCTCTCCTCTAACCACCTCACTCCTCCAACCACCTCACTCCACTAACCACCTCACTCCTCATACCACCTCACTCCACTAACCACTTCACTCCTCCAAGGACCTAACTTGTCTAGCAACTTCATCCTAACTAAACTCTTTTTATTAGCCACACCCTTTCGTCAGCTCGCATTTCAATACTCACTACCTCTAAGCTACTTAAAAAAATTGAAATAGCCTTAAAAACTTGTAAACTACATCAGTTCACGGCCTATCGCTGGACAATTTTGTGCTGGACTCCACCGGGCGCTGCCGACTACAAGACGCCGCAAGCAACAGCGGCAGTCGCGTCAGCGGTCAGTTGAGCCCGCTGCGCTGGTTGCCGCCCGAGTACTCAGCCACTGGGCTGGCCACAGACTACGAGAAAACGGTCGCCTACGCTATCGGCGTCGCTTTGCTCAACGTTCTCGACGTCTTCGACGACGAAGACGACGAGGACAACGATGGCAACGACAGAAGCACGGAAGCCCGCCGCCACCGTCAGCAGGACACGGAGTTCGGGCCACGCAGTCTCGACCCGGTGCTTTACTCCATCTTGGAGTCGCTCTGTCACGATCGGCCCGATCGGAGGCCGGCCCTGGCAACCGTCCGGGATTGGAGCAGCGAGCTGGAGGCTCAGTGTCCCGGCGGCAGCTACCGGCGCGTCCTGGCCGCCATGTTTGCCAGGCTCCATGGACAGCGGCTCGATAGGCAGCCTCAACGGTTGCAGCTTGAGCCGCCGCCTCTACCAGCTAGGTAAGTAAAATACTTGTTTAAAAAAGCAGTTGTAGCTGTAGAGGAGTTGTAGCCTAGTGGCTAGGGCGCCTGCCTCATGACCGGAAGGTCGTGGGTTCGAGTCCCGGCCCTAGGAGGCAATTTGTGCTCTTAAGCAAAGCACTTAATCCGGCATTGCTTCAGTCCACCCAGCTGAGATCGGGTACCAGTTTGAGCTGGGTAAATTTAGGGTGGGTGTTGCGGCCCCTCAAGCCCGTCAGGCTGAAAGCTGTACACAGCCCTCGGATGCGCCGCGCAACTAGCTGCGGCTGTGCCGTGGGCTGTACATCTGATCGAAAGGTCGGGTGTCTAAATTTATTTATTATTATTTATCTATTAAAAAAGCAGGAAAACCAGGATTGATTCATTTGAACGATTCTCCCTCGCTCGCAGGTCAGCCAAAGAATCCACGCTCCATGGACCGCAACTGCAACAGCAGCAGCAGCCGCCACCACCTCCTCAGCGGCGAGCTCCACCTAAACCGCAGCCGCAGCTGCCGCCAGCCTTCACTAGCCGGCTGACTCATTTCAAGCCCATCAATGCTCGGCCAGACGATGAAAACAGCAGCGAGACGGCTACTTCAACAATAGCCGCTGCGGCGGCTGTGGCCGCGGCGGCCGAGGCGGCCTCCAAGCAGCAGCTGGCTGAGCGGCTGCGAAGCCTGGCCAGAGAAAATCGTCGCTGGGCTCTGGACGGTCGCCTCTGCGTGGAATCGATGGAAGCCGATTCGACATCCGCCGACTGGGCGCAGCAGCATCGGCAGCTGGCTGACAGCTATCGCTTGCTGACGCCGCTGGCTCTGGACGAATCCGCCGAGACCGACTTGAACATCTCCAGCGTTGGCTTCGACGACGACTGCCACGAGGGCGGTGGAAGATTCTTGCCGACTGCAGCCGCTGAGTCAACGGCAAGCACCAGGCATTTGGCTCGCTATAGGAACAGGCAGTCAGTGCCACCGGTAGGTCTTTGTACGGTATACTGAACTTGGTCTTGGTGCATCAAGTGTCTTTGATATTTTGTTAGCTCATAGTTACTTCTTAACAGGTTGGGCCCGGCCAAAATGGTCTTGGTCTAAATGGCCCAAATTAAATTAGTCTTTGTTTTTTTATCAAATACCTATTCGCACAAAGACTCATAAAAAAACATAAAACGTCGAAATTAGGTGTGATCTAGATTGGTCTTTGTTAATTCGGGTGATTTCATAATCGGATACGATTTCATATCAATTTAATTTTCGAATACGAGGCCTGCCCAATCAGTTTTTTTTCTGGGATTTAAAAAATCACTTTCACTTATGCAGTCGTCCAACGTTAGCCACAAAGCCTACTCCGACCCGGTGGTGGCTGAGCACTGGCTCACCCGAACCCCGCCGCGACCAATCGCTCGCAACATTCGCGACGCGGAAGCGCCGGCTCCCATTATGGACGAGCCGGTCCGTCAGCCAGTCGGTCAGCGCGGCGACTCGCCGAACGCGGACTCCGGAGTGAGCATCTCCGCCAATCATCAGCATCAGCAGAAACTGCCGGGCCATCAGGAGCTACAGCAGCAGCAGCAGCATCAGCGAATCTCCACCGCAGCCGCAGGCAAGTACGCCACGCCATTGGAGCGGCTGTTGTCTAACGATGCCGTGCATTATCAGCGCACCTTGGCTAGCGTCATCCGTCTGCTGCATCAGGAATTCTCGCTGGACGGGCGCGCCGGCGTTGACTTGCCGCTCTTGGCTGAGTACATTGTCTCCCTGGTCAACCTGTCCTGGAATACCTTTACTAACGCCATTACGGAACGATTTCCGGATCTTTATTGGAGCGGCGAGCTGTTGCACGCCTGCTTCAGCATAGTCAACTCCGGTCGGGAGCAGCCGGCGTCGACGTCGACGTCGATCACGGCTCCGCAGGCGGCACTAACGATTTCAAAGAAGCCTTCGCCGAAGCCTTTTGTTACTGTTACACCTCAGCCTGCTCAGTCGCAGCAGCAGCAGATGACGCCGACTCCGCCGCCGCCGCCGCCGCCGCTGCCCCCGCCCCTGGCATCGCCTCCGGGACAACATCCTGCGCACACCAGCTCGTCGCTATCAGGATCGACCGTCTCTAGCGAAGTTATCGACCTACAGGCGCGTCTGCAGCAGCTGCGTCAGCAACTTGTTCTCACAGCCAAAGATGTCGCTAAGGTTGAAAAACTAAGCCAGCAGCAGTCGGCTGGCAATCGATCATGCAGGTGCGCTTGCGAGGGAACGGATGGGGGGTTTTTTAGATTTCTGGCGATTATGGTCGCTTTGCCGATATGTATCGAAATAAATGTAGTACTTAAAACAAGCACCAGTTTGATTGTTTTTTAGACGGGACTTGGCTTCCCTAACGGCTCGAATGGAATACTTAGAGGCCAGCTGCCGACAAGCCGAAGCTCTTTTTGCAGACAATGAGGGCCTGCCATTGAGCTTCTGCCAGAGCCTTGCTAGCTGTCTTCGAAGTGGCCATTTCCAGCTGAATAGCGACACCTTCGGCGGCAATGACGAGGCTGACCACTTAATGTCCCTCTCCGAATCTAATTTAATTTTCAAGCGAGGCTTGGTACACTCAGCTTTGCCGGAATGCTTAGTAGCTCTTCTGTTTTGCAGGTGCGCATAAATTTAAAATCAGATGCCCCTCATCAAAGTTTCTAGAACTCTATCTTCTAGAAGTTTAATATTTTTCGACCGCTTGAATACGTTCTAGGTTAAAGATAAACGTTTAAATACGTAACTGAGAAACCTCAAAGCAAGGATCTCGTGGTGTAGTGGTTATCACATCTGTCTAACACACAGAAGGTCCCCAGTTCGAGCCTGGGCGAGATCATATTTTTTTCACCCTCTTTTCCATTGTAGGCAGAGCATAACAACAGGATTTCTATGGGAATACTTCTTTGGCTATCGCTATTTTGAGACGCCAGAAAATCTAATTAAACTGATATCTAATGCGATCAAAGGCACATTTCCTAATTGCTTAGAATTTGGCTCGGTAGAAAGTTTGGTCTTACGCAGAGGACTGAACCTTTTGCTATTCTGGTTATACGGTTTCTATCAAATCGACTTCCGAGAAAGAAGAGAAGCTCAAGCTTTACTTAAGTCGCTTATGGAGTATTTGTCAGACCAGGTAAGCAGATCGTGGATTTTACAAAGCGCATTTTTTCTTCCGATATGTAGCGAAAATTACTTAACAAAGCGTGAGAATGTAAAGGGAGTCTGGAAAACAAGTTTTTTTAATTTGTCGAGTCGAGTACATCGAGCATAACTAAGTAGTGTGCAAATTTATTTTTTAGGCACCAAAACTGGCCGATAAATATCCAGCAATCACAGGACTATTCTCACTTTACTCTGACTGCCAGCGTGGTATTCATGTTGACTTGCACTACAGTGACGTTGACGTAAGCAGTCATGCCCCATATGCCAAGACAAAAACGGTAAGAAGAAGTAAAAAGATTCTTAATACTGTAACCGTAAAATAAACTATTTGACAATGTCTGCATTGTCTGCAGAAGGAGAACTTTTTGTCCTCATAAATATCAGTATAAACGAAAGCAAGGCTCATACATTTAAGCAAAAATAGACATTTACCACTGTCTAAAAATAGAATATAATACATGCATAAGCAATCACTAACGGACAACAGCAAATCATTTCAACCAGATAAATAATGAGTTACTTAATACTGCAAGCAGAAAATTTATTTTGACATTCAGAATTGTGAACGAAGAATCATATTACCAAATGACAACAACCAAAATTAAGATCTCGTGGTGTAGTGGTTATCACATCTGTCTAACACACAGAAGGTCCCCAGTTCGAGCCTGGGCGAGATCATACTTTTTACGACTGAAACTTAAATAGCTGCAATCAGATGCAAGTAAAAATTTAAAGTTACATTTTCTTTTTTGTAAATATGCACAATATTTTTCCTTACCTTCAGATCATTCCACGGCCCGTATCATTTCTGCCGGTGAGTGAATATCTGATTTTCTAGAATAGTCTCTGCTCCTACTATAAGTAGGATGATTAAAACTGGAAAAAATATTGGTTGAAAATTTCAGTGGCCTCGTCTGCACGTATTCAGTCCAGATCGGGTCAGCGAGCGCCAGGCCCGTCAACTACTCGCCGATAATCTATCAAAGCCAGCAACAGACCAACCGTTGTCGTTAGTAGACTGCCCCGAGGCCGATTTGGCGGCCAGTCTGTGCGCGCTAAGCCGGCAGAGATTTCTAGCCTGCCATCCGGTCGAATTTCTCACTGGTTGCGGCGCCGGCCTGGCCGACTATCTGCAGCACTGCGATCGCCTGGCGCGCTGGTGCACAGCCGAGCTGCTCGCCGTCGGTTCCGGCGCCAAACAGCGCGCCCAGTTGGCGCGCCGTCTCTGGCTGACAGCCGGCGAATGCGCCGACCGCGGCGACCTCGCCTCGGCCGTGGCCCTGGCCGAAGGTCTCTCCGGCCCGCGCCTGCAGTGGGCGCCCGGGCTGCACCGACTCGACGGTCGGGCCAGCCGGGCCAGGAAGCGCCTGACGGTGCTGCGCGCCCGCCTGCTGTCCGAGCCGCTGACGCACGAGCCGGCGGCGGTGCCGCACCCGCGGCTGCTGCGCGCCCACCTGCAGTCGCTGGAGGTTGGCAGCTTCCGTCTGGCCAGCGGCCACATCAAATGGGACAAGGTGCGCCGCCTGGCCCTCTGCCTGCAGCCGCTGCGCATGGCTCGCCAGACTGCCGGTGGTGGCGGCGGCGGCGGCAACGGCGACGGCGACGACGATCGTCGGCTGACGCGCCAGCTGAATCGCCGAATAGACGAGCTGGCCGGAGCCGATCTGGACCTGTTGCTGCAGATGCAGGCCGACTCCTCAGTGGCGCCTTTGGGCCACGGCTGATGCGCTTGGCTTGGTTGTCATCCGGCTTGATTGGTTGGCTGTTCTGATTGGTTGGCTGTTCTGATTGGTTGGCTGTTCTGATTTGTTGGCTGTTCTGATTGGGTGGCTGTTCTGATTGGGTGGCTGTTCTGATTGGTTGGCTGTTCTGATTTGTTGGCTGTTCTGATTGGGTGGCTGTTCTGATTGGGTGGCTGTTCTGATTGGTTGGCTGTTCTGATTGGTTGGCTGTTCTGATTGGTTGGCTGTTCTGATTTGTTGGCTGTTCTGATTGGGTGGCTGTTCTGATTGGTTGGCTGTTCTGATTGGGTGGCTGTTCTGATTGGGTGGCTGTTCTGATTGGTTGGCTGTTCTGATTTGTTGGCTGTTCTGATTGGGTGGCTGTTCTGATTGGTTGGCTGTTCTGATTGGTTGGCTGTTCTGATTGGTTGGCTGTTCTGATTGGTTGGCTGTTCTGATTGGTTGGCTGTTCTGATTGGTTGGCTGTTCTGATTGGTTGGCTGTTCTGATTGGTTGACTGTTCTTATTGGTTGGCTGTTCTGATTGGTTGGCTGCTTTGATTGGTCGGCTGCTTTGATTGCTGTTCTGATTGGTCTGATTATTTGTCTGTTTTGTTTGACTGGCTGTTTTAAATGGTTGGATAATTTCTTTATCGTTTGGTGCTCTAAATTAATTGGCTGCTCCTTTTTGTTTTTTCGTGCTAGCTTTGCTGATACTAAGTAATTGCTTGCCTGTTGCATGTACATATTTTCCATTTGGCCCTGGCTAGTCCATCCTAGCTATGCCCCAATGTTTCGTTGCTGTTTGCATTGCCAATTCACACAAAAATTATTTATTCATTTATTTAATCAGTTTAAACACCACAGACATTAAATAAATCCTCATTATTGTCACTTTTAAAAGCTTATATTCTAGTAACCTGGAGGGGGTACTCATTCCATTTCAATAAGTTACGGTATCTGTCTACCTCACAGTTCCATATCATTACACATCTAATTGTCTTCCCAAAGTCTGATTTCAATTTCACAAAGTATTAATCTTTTAGCTACACGTTTTGTGTTGCCTCTATGTGTACAGAAAGAAAGAAGACTATTGCCTTGTGTGTGTTCAAAACTGACGTCTTCCTCGAATCTCAAACATAAACAAGCAGTTTTCAATTTTGTTTCTATCGTTTTTTAAACATTTTTTTCAACTTTCAAAAATTCGCTCAATGATGCGGTGCTCAGGTGCAGCGGACTGTGTGATATTGCTTACTTTATAACAAAACTATTTTATTTACTTTCATATAAATATAAATAGCAACAAAATGTTAATTCGAATTTTATAGATTTTGATAACAAAAAGAACAAATTTGCTTTACATTGTCTCTTTTGCGCATGACTTTTGCAGTGACTTAGGCAGACTAGAATCAATGAATTTTTTTGACGTTTTGCATTAAAGATACATGACAAAAGCAATTTATTTTCAAGATTTTATTTTTACTGGACATAAGAAAACACAAAAAAATGTATTTCATCAGAGGCTCTAAAGTACAAATAAATCAAACTGGCTATCAATTCATTAATTTAAAATTTGTTACAACGCAACGAATTTGATTTCACGCCAGCTCGAATTAACAACATGAAAACAAGTTTTTTATTATACATGTACATGAAACTTCTCATTTCGGTTCGAAAGGACGAGAACCATTTTGAGGAAATTTGGTTTGTGGATTGAGAAAAAAACTCAAAAAAGGGCCAGTTTACACAGCCATAATAAAAAATTACAATGCCCCAGTTACACTGCTTCGAGGGGGGATTTTGGTACTGGGGGATCTCATTTGAACTGCAAATTGAGTTGAGTAAGTTTGAGTCTCTAGGAAACTTCTCACAGACTGCAGCCCATCACCAAGCGCCGATACTTCAATATGCTGAGGCAGCAGTCCAGTCACCATTAGGCGTCCTTGGCGTCGTCTCCGCCGCCACCGCCCGGCGGGATGCTGTTGCCGTCCTCGTCCTCCTCAACGTCCGGGTGCTGCTCGCCGCCCTCGCTGTGCGTCTTCAGGTGCTTAGAAAGGTGATCGGAGCGCATGAAACGCTTGCGGCACGCCGCGCAGGCAAATCGCTTCTCACCTGTGTGCGTCCGCAGGTGGCGCTGGAGCTCGTCGGATCTGGTGAACCGCTTGCCGCAGAACAGCCAATTGCAGACGAAAGGCCGCTCGCCAGTGTGCCAGCGCAGGTGGGCCTTCAGGTGTGACGTCTTGTTGTAGACCTTGCCGCAGCCGGGGATGTGGCAGCTGTGCAGATTGCGGCGCCGAAGCTGCGCACCGGCCGCGGGACCGAGCCGGTCGGCCTCCCGGCAGTTCGGACAGTCGCAGGTGGCCCGTCCCGGATAGCGGCGACTCGACTTGCTGCCGCCGCCGCCGCCGCCGCCGCCGCCGCCGCTTCGACCGCCAGCTCCTGTGGCGTCTCTTCCTCCGGACTGCGACGCGGTGGGAGGCTGCGGCTGGCCCGATGACGGCTGAGGCAGCTGTCCGACAGCCGACGATCCCGAGGAGCCCGCGTAGCCAGCAGCAGCAGCCGCCGCGGCAGCCGCAGCCGCCGCCGCATCAGCGTTGCCAAATAGCGGCAGGAACTGCTGACCAACGAGCTGGTAATCAGCCGCCGAGGCCTGGCTCAGGTAGGAAAACTGTTGCGGCTGCTGCTGCTGCTGCTGCTGCTGCTGCTGCTGCTGGTGATACTGGTCGGCAGCCACCGCCGCGGAGAGCCAGCTGGCGGCTCCGCCAGCCCCGGACTGCTGCAAGTCCCAATAAGTCGGCTGCTGCTGATGCTGGATGTGGTGAGGCTGCTGCTGAGCTTGATGCAGCTGCGGCGGCGGCTGCTGCTGCTGCTGCTGCGGCCAGCCCTGGTACAGCATCGGCGAATAATCTGTCTTGAACATCGGCGACGGCATTGGATGCTCCATCAGGCTGGCGTTGTAAAACTCGCCTCCGCTGCCGCCGCCGCCGCCGCCGCCTCCGCAGCCGCCGCCGCCGCCTCCTCCGCGATAATAGGCGGCAGCGGCTGCCATCGCAGCGGCCGTTGCAGCCGCCGTCACGGGTGGCAACTTTCCAACGCTGGCAGCGGCAGCGGCAGCAGCAGCAGTCGACATGGATGTTGTCGCCGAGTCCTCTGGTGAGCAACGCGAGGCAACTTCTGCAGCAGACGCTCTGGGAGACACGTCGCCGCCGCCGCCGCCGCCGTCGCCGCTGTCTTCATCGTCGGGATGGCGGCGCATTCGCAGGCTGCTTTCCTACAGTTCAAAGGTGGGAAGTAAGTCGTAGAGGAAATCTCCCAGCCTAATAAAGTGATCAAACAGGGGGGCAATAGAGTAGGTTCAAGATAGATTTTGCGAGTTAGTTTTCCTGATTTTTACGTAAGATGATTGTGTCAATCGAGTCACTCACCGTTCCGTGACTAACAGGCATCATTGCGCTGGTTGACGGCAGCTCCTTGGCCGACTTCATTTCTGTGTAAGCTAATTGAGCCGAGGGTTCTTTTTATGTTTGGGCGGGCCCAGCTGAGGGCGGACGCTAGTTGAATTTCTGCAGATCTGCCCCAACCCCCCCCCCCTCTGAGAGACCATCCAGCCTCCGCCATCAGCTCGTTGCTCAATTGGATCGATGGCTAGAGATTCGGAATTTCGGTTCTCTTCTGTGTCAACCCTGCAGGCGATTGGCTTACGGGTTGATGGGGAGGAGGGAGGGAGGGGGGCAGCAGGAGGCGGCGCCGCGGCTGGGGCCACTCCGTCCAACTATTTTCACTGCCTGCGCACTCCGGATGAAGTCAGCGTTGCGTGCTCGGAGATGCTGGCACCTTCATAGTTTCTAAGGCGGGATCAATAAATAGAATGAGTGGAACTGCTGTCGATTCCCTAGTAAATAAAACTCGACGCTCTCTATTTTTAGCTTTTCTTTGAATCTATTTTTTAAATTAACCGACCTTTCAACCTTAGCGGGCTGCACGGCGCATGCAATGGCTGTGTACAGCTGCTCAGTCCTGACGGGCTGAAGGGGCCGCACCACCCAGCCTAAATTTTGAAGCTGGGATGAACTAAAGCACTGCGTTGAATTGTGATCTTAGAGTAAGGGTTCGAACCCCGGACCTTTCGGTGATAAGTCGGGCGCATTAACACTAGGCTTGTAGAACTCCGCACTGCTTTAATAAATCATACAAGTCTGGAGTAGTTGTTAGTTAGAAGCATAAAGTAAGCTTCTTCGTTAATTAAAATCTTTACCAGAAAATGCTTCAAGCGCATGCACAAACTTATTTCTGCTTTACGCTCAAATTAATGTCGGTTCAGTTAAACATTCTTTCTGTCGCTTTTTTGTTTGATATTCTAAACAAAAGACCTGATTTCAAAGCAAAATATATAAATAAATAATGCAAAAGGCTGACTGACGGACTCAAATAAGCCCTGTGTTAATTGGGGCTCGCCAGCTTGCGTCACCCGAATCTGAGCTGACAAAGGGGCCGCTTGCTGCACCTGCAGCACTCAGCCATAAATAAGCAAACAGTCGGAATAGCTAAGTCTCAGCGCAATTTTTCCCGTCGCAAACTTTTCCTCCATATAAAAATGAGACTTCCTCCTCGTCCCTAGCGAGGTTATCAATCGCAAGTTTTGATTATAGGGCGGCCCAGCCCAGCGAGACTCGCGCAAAAAATGAGCAAAGGATATAATATCCCTCTATACTCCTCCTCGAGCGGCATTCCCTAACTTAACTCTCGGCGGCGGCTAGGCCGTTAATCATGGACACCTGGTTCCCGGCCGAAGGGGGCCTGCTGAGTTTGCGAAGAAAATTTTCAACTCAATTTTTTCGCCTGATTGCTCCTAGAGGCAGGGAGAGACAGACAGAAAGCCAGACCTCGAGTCCCGAGTTTTGCATCCCTTCCCCCGCACCAGCTGAGCCCCGGACGAATGCGCGACAGAGGAAAACTCGAGGAGAAAGAGCTGCTCCGTAATTACCCGCCTCCCCAATCCTCAATCCCTACACAACTCAATGCAGGCCCTCCTCAGCCCTGTCCAAGACAGATTCCAGGCCGAGCAATCATTTCGGCCAATTTCGATTCCCCAGCTTCCGGTCTTACACGAGCCGCCCGCCGCCCCTGGTCAATCGGCAATCAGCCATGGGCAACAGGGGCCGCAGCCAGATGAAGTCGGCGCTAATGAGTTGCAGCAGAACCGATCGCTGTTGCAACGTCGACGACATATTCCGACAACAAGTAGGCGGGAGGGGGCCTCCGACTGTTATAACCCAGAGCTAACTCAAACAGCCTCCATCGCCTAACGAGGGAGCCTAAATGCAGATTAGTGTCCCATTGCCTCTTTCAGCCAGGCATTTGCAACAATAAGATTGCTAATTTTTAGCCTAATGTTGATTGTCTTCTATTTAAAGACTAATTTCCTATTTGAACAGATAATTATTAAGCTGATTTTGTCTAACACAAAATCTCCATTTCAAAAAGTATTTGGCCATTGCCTAAGTATAAGTTGCGGAAAATTTCTTGCAAGACAGTCAGTCTACTGAAGCAGAGCTAACACATGTAGAAGATACTATCTGACCATCACCATCTTCACCGCAGTCACTTTTTCAAATCCTAAAACTTGCCTCAAAATGATAGAGCTGCTCCACTACTCCACCGAAACATCCCTCCGAACCCGTAGCTTCGTTATACCGTTCGCAGATTATTCCTCTAACCCGTCACTCCTTAGCTACTCCTCCAGTTTTGTTACTCCTCCAGTCTGTCACTCTTTTAGCTCGTCACACTCTTCTACAATCCTTGCCGTCCCGTTCAGAAAACATTATGAAAAGTAAAAGCAGGAAGTCAAGGCGATCCAACACACAAAATTAAATAAGTTTAGCGAGAAACAGAGCTCGATGACAGTCTGATCAAAAATACTACTGAGTAGTAGTAGCGATTGCATTTAGTCAATTATTGATTGAAAATGACATGAAATGAACAATTAAAACACACCGAAGCGGTTTCAGTCTCAACAACGGACCACATTTTAAATAAATGGAAATGAAAGCGGCGGTTGTCTGTACAAAAATAATGCACGCGAAACGCGCAATGCAAACGACTTAATTTGTTCTGTTGTTCAGTTCGTCTCGCTTTCCACACCGAAGCACGCGTGGAAGAGGAAAGTTCTCAGGAAAAAAGCGGTGTTGAAGCGAAGAGAAAAATAGGTTTGTTATTTGCAGTTAGTTAATAATCTGAGAGTTGCATGTACACGAGTGGGAAAAGCGGTTAGGTAAAGGAGCTCGTCAAGGACAAGGAAGCTAAAATAGCAACAATTATGAAACCAAGGCAGTCAAACCGACCAGATTTCAATGAAACTGATGCAAGATAAAAATGATAACAGGGAAAATATAAATTGCACACAGGAGCAGGGAAAGGGCCGGGCTCACCAAGATACATATAAATTAATCACTGCCAAAAATACAAAAAATTTGGATAACAGCGAATAGGATGGACAGTGAGCTAGATAGGTAATCCTTATTACAGTGCCACTCACTCACTGCAGCTGGCCACACACAGTGCCACTCACTCACTGCAGCTGGCCACACACAGTGCCACTCACTCACTGCAGCTGGCCACACACAGTGCCACTCACTCACTGCAGCTGGCCACACACAGTGCCACTCACTCACTGCAGCTGGCCACACACAGTGCCACTCACTCACTGCAGCTGGCCACACACAGTGCCACTCACTCACTGCAGCTGGCCACACACAGTGCCACTCACTCACTGCAGCTGGCCACACACAGTGCCACTCACTCACTGCAGCTGGCCACACACAGTGCCACTCACTCACTGCAGCTGGCCACACACAGTGCCACTCACTCACTGCAGCTGGCCACACACAGTGCCACTCACTCACTGCAGCTGGCCACACACAGTGCCACTCACTCACTGCAGCTGGCCACACACAGTGCCACTCACTCACTGCAGCTGGCCACACACAGTGCCACTCACTCCCTGGCCACATATTTCTGATACACAGGAAGTCCAGCTTAGCTATGCACTATATTCGGATTAGCAATAAAATAAAACAATTAAGTTACCAGAAAAGCAAAATCTATCAGCATAACTCGACCTAAACACATTTGATCGATGCAATGTGTCAAAAGGTAGTTACAGTATATTAAAACAGTTAACAAAGCCTATTAAAATAAGAGAAAAAAAAACAAAGCCACAAGAAACAATGCCAGAAGCAGCGAAAAGGCAGTTAGTAATTAAGGCCAAAAGCAAATTAGCAAGCAACAAAGGAATAAATGGCGTGTGTGGAAGGCAAATTGTTAACAAAATTAGTATTTGTTTGGATTGCATAGTTAGCCACGCTAGGGAAACATCTGACTGATTACGTAAACGAATTATTGGATTATAAGATAGTTAATTGTTGTCGAGTCATCGTCTGGGCTTTTAACAACTCGACTCTACACTGATGATATGCTCATACACTTTAACTCTTACATGAAGATAAAGGGAGGATTAAACAGACAGACAGACAGACAGACAGAGAGACATACATACAGACAGACAGACAGACAGAAAGACAGACAGACAGACAGACAGACAGACAGACAGACAGAAAGACAGACAGACAGACAGACAGACAGACAGGCGGACAGACAGACAGACAGACAGACAGAAAGACAGACAGACAGACAGGCGGACAGACAGACAGACAGACAGACAGACAGACAGACAGACAGGCGGACAGACAGACAGACAGACAGACAGACAGACAGACAGACAGACAGACAGACAGGCGGACAGACAGACAGACAGACAGACAGAAAGGCAGACAGGCAGACAGACAGCAGAAAGAAGAAGATAAGAAAACAGAGAGTTCAGAGGCAGCTCAGATCAGACAAAGTACCAATAAAAAATCGGAATGCTAAGCAGCGGGTGCGCATATCAATGAAGTGGGCAAGTCAGCGCAAAGCTTGAGAAAAAAACAAACAGGAAATCGTGTCTCAGACGGGCAGCAGGAGAGAACACAATTAGGCGAAATAAAATTAAAACAAGGAACCGGTAATATTTTTTTGTTTATCTGAAAGTAGGGAGGAAAATTTTCAAAGAAAAAAAATAGCTGGGTAATCCTTCGACATCTGACGCCTCAATGACGGCTGCCCCTCCGCACTCCTCAACGAATAATGGTTAAATTTGAACAATTCGCGGCCCATCGGAATCGAAACAACGCAGACGCTATTTATACTACTCACTAAGAGCCACAATGAGTAGGCACAGTAAAATGTCCAAGTTCGTTTAAAAAATAAAAAACAAAGAGAAAACTACGGAGGAGACAAAGAAGGGCGAGCCGAAAGAGGGAGTGACACAATATTATGTGAACAAAGACTACTGCACACAAAAAAATCACTAGATCTATCGATTGTTAAAATTCAAAGCGACCTCGGCGTCGTTAGCCACTTCGACTGATTCGACAATGGGTAGGACGGTGAACCGGCCGACTTGACTGGCGCAGCCGCTGCTTCGTCTGGCGGCTGTGACCAACCGAAAATAGGAAATAAATACAGGAAAGTGAGTATTAGTCAACGAGATGGCTCGCCTACTCATAGTAGTGCAGCTAGATTTTTAATAAAGCTTGATTAACAAAATAATTCCAAATAATAAATTTTTTGCTTTGTGACTGTAGAAAAAAGCTTTTAAGCTAAAAAATAATCCGTTAAATTTACTAAGCGAGGATAAATATAAAACTTTTTATAATTTATCAATTAGTAAGCCAAGGAAAGCAGTATGAAGCTCTTCTAGATGGGCATTTATCCCTAAGAGGTGGTGAGGGATTATTTAGATGATAGGGACGCTTTTCTATGGTAACGTATGGGGATTCTCTTCGATTTGGTGCTGATTTTTTTACAATAAATAGGCGGTGCGATCAAAGGCCAATAATAATCATACTAAGCGAGTGAACTTTGCCAATGAAAATAAATGCCCAATCCTTGTTATTCCCCGTCATATAAAGCATCGCCGAATAAATAGTAGGAAAGCCCAAACAACTTGGTTTTGCATCCCAGTTTTCCCGAGTCCCTACTATTCCGAGATATTTATAAGTCAGCAGTCTGCCGGCCTGCGCTCATCCGGTTGAAAGCCTGGCAGGCGAGTTGGCCGAACTGGGCCGGCGCCAAGTCCGCCTGAAAGCGGCGCATTGCTTTCTTTGTAGACTTTATAGTTGACCGATATGTATCGATAAGTAACATTATAATAGGTAGTCTTTTTGCATAAATTACAATTGCATACTAAGTAGCTCTTTTCCTTGGCGACAGGGACCATTCTCAATGAGATAGAGACGATTCTCAATGAGATGGAGGCGATTCTCAGAGTGATAAAGGCCACTCTCTAGATGATTTTCTAGGCGATTCTTTAGGAGATAAAGGCGATTCTCTAGGGGATATAGGCGATTCTCTAGGAGATAAAGGCGATTCTTTAGGAGATAAAGGCGATTCTTTAGGAGATAAAGGCGATTCTCTAGGAGATATAGGCGATTTTCTGGGAGATATAGGCGATTCTCAACAAGATAAAGCCGATTCTCTAGGAGATATAACGATTCTCTACGAGATAAAGGCGATTCTCTAGGAGATATAGGTGATTGTCTTGGATATGAAGGCCATTATGAAGGAGTTAAAGGCGATTCTATACGATTTTTTAGGTGATAAAGGCGACTATCAAGGTGACACAGGCCATTTTTAGATAATATATAGGCGATTCTTGAGGAGATAGAGGCAAGTCTTAGGAAGATAGAGTCCTGTCTAGGAGATATGAGCAAAAATAATTTATTAAAAAATGTAAATAAAAGAATAACACGCTATCTACGAACATTAGGATGCGGTTAATAACGCTCAGAAGAACTATTAGTCTCAACTTCGGCATGCTCCTAAACAAAGCTAAACGATTATATATATGCACTTTTATAAACAGGTTTTGCTAATATGGTGTCGGTCTGTCTGTCTGTCTGCCGCCAAAAAGTAAAACACAAAAGACCACAACAGAACAGCTCAGTTAATCTAAGAACATTCTAATGGCGGAGAACTGTTCAAATTCAACATTTGGACCGTTATCAGACTTAAAGCCTAGAGATAATGCCCCACAGTGCGTCAGAGGTTCACAGGTCGGGTTAGTGAAAATGTGAATCAAAATGGGAATCAACTATAGAAATCCTTGTTCCTACGGGAATTATTATATTCTCGTATAGTGCCACTTTCGAATTCAGCAACATTAGGGTCCTAGCAAATCTAAAGAGATATGCCCGTTGCTAACGAGGGCAAAAGTCTTGAGAGAAATCCATGGTTCTATGGGACAATTGACTAAAAGAGAAACTACCTACCACTATGCAGGATTGCATCCAAAATAAAATACCTTTTTGGTATAAGAGAGACGTATCTAAGGTAAACAATGGTTGCTATGGTAGCTAGGGAGTCTTTGTTTACTGTAAATTCCAATTTTTTATCAAAGCTAACACCTGCTAATACGTTAACAAAAACTTGTTGGTAACATTTTTTGTCATTCTAAAACTAAAAACATCACATATAATTAATAGGCCGGGTCTAACGTGCATTCTAAGGGTACGAGATCAAAGGATGCGAGCAACAATAACTACATTCTATAACTAAGAAATAACAGGCGCATGCCATTCATATGTACCCATTGGAGAGTGACTGGGCGTCAAATCAACCGATAAACAATCGCCTAAAAGTTGCAAAATATATCAATTTTTAATGCAGCTTAATCCCAATAAAGTTTTAACTTGTTTACCGTCTTTCTCTGGACGATTCAAATACAGTCACAGAGATGCCTCAGGAACGGGCATGACTCATTCAACAACAGTCACAGAGATGCCTCAGGAACGGGCATGACTCATTCAACAACAGTCACAGAGATGCTTCAGGAACGGGCATGACTCATTCAACAACAGTCACAGAGATGCCTCAGGAACGGGCATGACTCATTCAACAACAGTCACAGAGATGCTTCAGGAACGGGCATGACTCATTCAACAACAGTCACAGAGATGCCTCAGGAACGGGCATGACTCATTCAACAACAGTCACAGAGATGCCTCAGGAACGGGCATGACTCATTCAACAACAGTCACAGAGATGCTTCAGGAACGGGCATGACTCATTCAACAACAGTCACAGAGATGCCTCAGGAACGGGCATGACTCATTCAACAACAGTCACAGAGATGCCTCAGGAACGGGCATGACTCATTCAACAACAGTCACAGAGATGCCTCAGGAACGGGCATGACTCATTCAACAACAGTCACAGAGATGCCTCAGGAACGGGCATGACTCATTCAACAACAGTCACAGAGATGCTTCAGGAACGGGCATGACTCATTCAACAACAGTCACAGAGATGCCTCAAGACGGGCATGACTCATTCAACAACAGTCACAGAGATGCTTCAGGAACGGGCATGACTCATTCAACAACAGTCACAGAGATGCCTCAGGAACGGGCATGACTCATTCAACAACAGTCACAGAGATGCCTCAGGACTCACCCAGAGCTTGGGAGTTGGCTCCACTAAGCGCGTTTGGCGCACTCGCCGAGGCGGCCGACGTTGCCGAGGCTTGCACGGCGGTCAGCACGGCCAGCACGTCCTCCAGCCGCATCTGCGGACCGCCATCGAATGACAGGCAGGTGACTGCGCCGGAGGTGGAGGAGGCCGCCTGTGGACAGAGCAGAAGGCAGCGGCCGGCCTCGAGGCCCGGCAGCGGCTGGGGTGGCCGGCCTGGCAACAGCAGTTGGGCGGGGCCCGAGTTAAGCGGCCAGCACTGCTGCTGCTGCTGCTGAAGAAACGGGTGCGACGTTGCTGTCGGCGTTGTAGGAGGCGCAGGGGACTCGGCTCGACGTCGCTGCTGCTGCCTGCCGCTACCGCCGCTCTCCATGCGGCATCGGATCGCTGGGGAAACCGGCGCCGACACGACAGCCGCGTCGACGGTGTCCAGGGACACCAGCAATGGCGACGCGGGGGGATCAACCGACATCGGGTTCAACACTGATGACGTCACTGTCGCTGTCACCGTGGCGTTGGCGGAAGCTGCAGCGCCGACTAATGTTAGAGAACAGTTAATGGAATAACGCTTAGGGCGATTCTAATGACTGTGAAGGGTGATTCTAATGACTGTGAAGGGCGATTCTAATGACTGTGAAGGGTGATTCTAATGACTGTGAAGGGCGATTCTAATGACTGTGAAGGGTGATTCTAATGACTGTGAAGGGTGATTCTAATGACTGTGAAGGGCGATTCTAATGACTGTGAAGGGCGATTCTAATGACTGCGAAGGGTGATTCTAATGACTGTGAAGGGCGACTCAAATGACTGTGAAGGGCGATTCTAATGACTGTGAAGGGCGATTCTAATGACTGCGAAGGGTGATTCTAATGACTGTGAAGGGCGACTCAAATGACTGTGAAGGGCGATTCTAATGACTGTGAAGGGCGATTCTAATGACTGTGAAGGGCGATTCTAATGACTGTGAAGGGCGATTCTAATGACTGTGAAGGGTGATTCTAATGACTGTGAAGGGTGATTCTAATGACTGTGAAGGGTGATTCTAATGACTGTGAAGGGCAATTCTAATGACTGTGAAGGGTGATTCTAATGACTGTGAAGGGCGATTCTAATGACTGTGAAGGACGATTCTAATGACTGTGAAGGGCGATTCTAATGACTGTGAAGGGCGATTCTAATGACTGCGTTAACAGCAAACCTAATGACTATATATGGTTGAAAATAAGAGATGCTAGGAGTGATTAAGCGCTCACAAGTGTTTGACGCCAAAATGTCCAACTGCATCCCGTTGCCATAGTGATGAAAGCCATTAGGAATGGTCGGCATAGAAACGGACATTGAGGCCGGCATGCTCTCCACCTGCTGCTGGTAGCTGGAACTTCCCGATGCTAGAAAATCTATGAAGCTTTTATTGCTCAGGTTCGTCGGCGACTCCTTAATCGGCTCCTGGCACAGGCAGTCGTCTAGGTGCCTCTGTTGCTGCTGCTGCTGCTGCTGCTGCGAGTCACCAGTGCCGCCGCTGACCTGTCTAGACACGGCCGGAGAGGAAGGTGCAGCAGCTGAAGGCGAGGTTTCTTCGCCGCCGCCGCCGGCGCCGCCCGCTTCCTCTTCCCAGCGGTTGTTGTAATCGTCGCGCTCTTTGATGACGCGGCGCCTGGCCTCGGCCCATCGGCGAGCCTGCAGGCCTAGACGGACAATGCAGGTGTCCAGCTCGCTGTTCTGCTCCGGCTCGGAGTCGCGTATTAGATCCATGAAGTAGTTCCAGATGCCGGCGAGCACCTGTCGGACAGAATCCGATCAGGATGCAGACTCCGTTTTTACTTCAATACGATACATTAAGGATCCAATCAGAAACCATGGCAACAGACTAGCAATCCAATCAGAAACCATGGCAACAGACTAGCAATCCAATCAGTAACCATGGCAACAGACTAGCAATCCAATCAGTAACCATGGTAACAGACTAGCAATCCAATCATTAACCATGGCAACAGACTAGCAATCCAATCAGTAACCATGGCAACAGACTAGCAATCCAATCATTAACCATGGCAACAGACTAGCAATCCAATCAGTAACCATGGCAATAAACTAGCAATCCAACCAGCCGCTCACCTTTTTCCTGTAGTAGAGCAGCTGGTTCCGCACACTGTTGACAACCTTCTGCCGCAGGCGGCGCAGCTGATCGGCGCTGAGCCCGGGCGCGTCAGATTCGGCCAGATCGGCAAAAGAATTAACGACATTCTCCAAATCCTCGTCGATGAAGCAGTCGAGCTGGAATTCGAAGCCAACGCCGGGCAAGATTCGCATCTGCTGCTGCAGCGCCCGGTCGTTCACCACCAGACGAAAGTCGGCCACGTGATAGTAGCGGCCGGGATCGCCGACGTACTCAACCACCGTCGACGAGCAAGCCCGATGCTTAGCCGCCGATTCGCCCACCGTTGCCGCCGCGTTGCTATTCGCCGACGCCTGCGAGGAGGAGGCCGAACCTGCGGCGGCGGCGGCGGCTGCCACCGTCGGCTGAGTCGGCGACGCGGCGTCCTCGTCCTGCCAGCGCACAGTCTGGGAGAGGCGGACCAGCTGCACTTGGACTGGGATGGGCTTGAGGTTGAAGATCTGCAGCGAGAGCAGCTCCTCGGATGTCGGACGGAAGTCGGGCAGCGGATGCGTGCAGGTGAAAAAGATGTCCCGGATCTCCGGATTCTCCAGTCTGCGATTCATTTGGGAGAAAGGCAACCACTGTTAGCTGGAGAGCCGGTGGGTAGAGTGTAGACTAGGCAGATTATGGACTATAAGACTAGATTCATCCTACATATGGAATATGCTAGATGTTAAATAGATATAGACTTGAATAGACATTGAATAGATAAAACTAGACCCAGACTAGATGTTGAATAGATCAAGAATTGATCTACGAGTTACACTACATTTTGAATAGATTAAGACTAGATCCACACTAAATGCTTAATAGATCAAGACTAGATCCACACTAGATGTTGAATAGATCAAGACTAGATTCACACAAGATGTTGAATAGATCAAGACCATATTCACACTAGATACTGAATAGATCAAGACTAGATACACACTAGATGTTGAATAGATCAAGACTAGATTCACACAAGATGTTGAATAGATCAAGACCATATTCACACTAGATACTGAATAGATCAAGACTAGATACACACTAGATGTTGAATAGATCAAGACTAGATCCACACTAGATGTTGAATAGATAAAAACTAGACCCAGACTAGATGTTGAATAGATCAAGACTAGATACACACTAGATGTTGAATAGATCAAGACTAGATACACACTAGATGTTGAATAGATCAAGACTAGATACACACTAGATGTTGAATAGATCAAGACTAGATACACACTAGATGTTGAATAGATCAAGACTAGATACACACTAGATGTTGAATAGATCCAGACTAGATCCACACTAGATGTTGAATAGATAAAAACTAGACCCAGACTAGATGGTGAATAGATCAAGACTGGATCCACACTGGATGCTAAATAGATCAAGACTAGATACACACTAGATGTTGAATAGATCAAGACTAGATACACACTAGATGTTGAATAGATCAAGACTAGATACACACTAGATGTTGAATAGATCAAGACTAGATACACACTAGATGTTGAATAGATCAAGACTAGATACACACTAGATGTTGAATAGATCAAGACTAGATACACACTAGATGTTGAATAGATCAAGACTAGATACACACTAGATGTTGAATAGAAAAAGACTAGATACACACTAGATGTTGAATAGATAAAAACTAGACCCAGACTAGATGTTGAATAGATCAAGACTAGATACACACTGAATTTTGAATAGATTAAGACTAGATGTCCCCGAACTGAATAGACTATTACTGACAGACTAGGTATGCTCAAAAGTAAAAAATCGCTCTAGAACTAGATTTATAAAAAGACAAACAGAACGCACCTATCTAACACCTGGGGCGGAGTGTTACTAGCAATCCTCTGCCAAACATCCATGAAATTCTGGCACTCCTGATAGGGCACGCAGTTAGTAACCAGCTCCACCATTAGCAGGCCGAATGCGAATATGTCCACTTTCTCGTCGTAGCGCTCCTGCAGCATCTCCGGTGCCATGTAGCCCAGGGTGCCCAGCATAGTTTTGCGAGTCTGAGTTTTGGCCGTTGCCAAGCCAAAATCGCCAATTTTGATGTTGTAATATTCGTCGGGATTTTCTCCGTCGGCTATGAACACATTCTCAGGCTTGAGGTCGCGATGGATCACTGGCGGATTCATTCTGCGAAATCAATAATAAAGACTACTTCTACAGTCTTTGTTATAGAAATGAATACACGTCAAAATGAAACGATTTTACCGTAATCTAAGGGCAAACACTGAATTTGATAAAGTACCTTGATATTCATCTTCAGATCATGTCACTCTAGACAGTAGATAGACAATGCAAATAAGAGCAGGTAGCGAATCTCTCCAGAGGGCTCATACCTGTGCCCATTTCTTTCATTTTCAATTCAATTGGCTGCAAGCAAGGTAAAGCAAGTTGAAACCACCCTCAGCAATTCACAAGAACCTCGAAGCAATTTAAAACTTCCCCATCACAACCTTGATCAGGATAATCTCAAGCAATCTTAATAGAGTCACCAGTCCTGAAAACTCTCATAAGTGTAATATAAAATTGGGTCAGGCAATGTCAAGCCAGCCCCAGCTTATTTTTTTTCGTAAGCACCTGAAACGCACGAACGAGCGAAGAACGCGCCAGCCCGTGAAAGAAAAATGGCACGTTCTCGAACTGTGTGACAAGATAATGGAGAGATTGAAGTCACGAGACTGAGTGCGGACCAAGCAAAACTGGCGGACTTCGTATTATATTTTACAGGCGGGGGGGGCATTATTATAATAAATAAACAGAGCGTCTCAGCAGTTAGCCGTTACGTACAGTTGCTAGCTATAATAAAAAAACCAGTTAATCTTATCAGTTAGTGCGCCAGATGTTGGCCAACTTGCACTAGCCAAATTAGTCTCGTGACCAGCTAGGGCAGTTGCTATAATTTTTGTTTAGTTTATTATTTTTTTTTAGAAACTAGCTGACCAATACTTATCGGCCCGTTTCGATTGGTCTGTGTTGTTTGGCGCTAATGTTTTTTTTATTACTTCTAGCGCAAACTATATGGGCTGGGGCGATTGCCAGGGGGGGGGGGACGAGCAGGGCTCGGACTTTTACCACGAGCGTTTTAAGTACAAGAAAAAGAGAGCGAACGGGTCTTCTTTTATGAAGACAAGAGCTGAAAAAAGACTAGTTTGACCCTTGAGCTGAGCTAAATCACATAAAAATTAACTGCGGGCAGGTACAATTTTGGGTGTTGGTTAAGTTTCGGGTTGATAAATTGTCGGGTTGGTGAAGCTTTAAGTTGGTGAAGTTTCGGGTTGGTGAAGTTTCGGGTTGGTGAAGTTTCGGGTTGGTGAAGTTTCGGATTGGCGAAGCTTTAGGTTGGTGAAGTTTCGGGTAGGGGAAATTTCGGGTTTGTGAAGCTTCGGGTTGGTGAAGTTTCGGGTTGATGAAGTTTCGGGTAGGGGAAGTTTCGGGTTTGTGAAGCTTCGGGTTGGTGAAGTTTCGGGTAGGGGAAGTTTCGGGTTTGTGAAGCTTCGGGTTGGTGAAGTTTCGGGTTGATGAAGTTTCGGGTAGGGGAAGTTTCGGGTTTGTGAAGCTTCGGGTTGGTGAAGTTTCGGGTTGGTAAATGTTTTTAAGATACAGATAGATTTTAAAGCTTTTCAGAACAAAAATAATGGAGCACCTCAAAGTCTTTGGCTAACCTTGAAGCCCCAAGTTTAAAATACATATGTACACGATACTCACTTGTGATGCATATGCCGCAGTCCCTCCAGAATCTGCTGCATCCAAGACTGAAACACGCTGAACTCAACCACAGCCTCTCTGGTCTGCTCATTATAAAATGTCTTCATCTTCTCCTTCAGGGTGCCCTCGCTCATAAACTCGGTAACGATCACTGTAGCCTTGACTTTCTCGTCTTTCTCGCCATTCTCGTCCAGCTCAAAATAGCAGTCAAGCAAGTCGTAATAGCGCACAATGTTCGGGTGCTCGCATTTGATCATCATTTCCACCTGAAGAGAATTAATGCTGCTAGTCTTATCTTACTTTCACAGGCGAGTCTAATTAGTATTTCAAGCAATAGGATTTTTTTTCTTAACAGCAGTTCAAATTCTTTAACTTTTTCATTAATGGGATTTTACATATTTTACATAGGGATTTTTAGGGATAGTAGCTAAATTATCGCCAAGAATAGATTCTACATGCTTAGGGACCGGTACCCAATATCAGGAATTTCTCAGGAACCATTCTAAGAGGCAAAAAAAACAAAAGATGGTCTCACCTCTTTGCGAACCTGATCCCTCTCGGCCGGCTTATCCTTGCCAACCTGGTACTTGAGCTCGCACCAGGCGATAGGCCTACCCTGCTCCCTGTCGTAGCCCCGGTAGACCCGCTTGTAGGCGCCTTCGCCGCACTTCAAATTGTGCTTGATCCATCGGCCGCATGGGCTAACGGCGATGCCGCGCTGTTTTAACTGCAGCTCAATCTGATGCCGGCGCCACATCTGCGCCTCGCGTCGACGTTCGCGCTCTTTCTGCTTCTCCTCGCGCGATCTAGAGGAGGCTGCGGCCGACTGATGCTGGGAAGACGAGCTAGTCGACGACTGACGGGACAGTTTGCCGTGCGGTGACGGCGGCAGCTGCGGCTGTTGCTGCTGCTGCTGTAGCTGTTGCTGCTGCTGACGCGACTGAGCGAAACCCGACGCTTCGTCCGACGAAGAGCCGGCGCCTAGAATTGATCCAACCGAGATAGACGCCGCCGACACGGCCGGGGAGGTGGACGCCGAGGCGAAAGTTCGAATCATTGGCTGGGCAGTCAGCTCGTCATCCTCAGATTGACACTGGCCCGTGCCAGGCAACGCCGTGGTTTTCAAGCTACTGTTGCCGTTGACAACCATAACGGCGGGTGACGGCGCGGCGCCGCAGGCGGGCGAAACCGATGGAGCCAGAGGGTATTCCGAATTATCAACGACAACCACAACTCCGCTGTCCGAAGCTGCCGAGTATTCGTTGACAGTCTCGTCAAACGCTGGCCCTTTATCAGCCGCTGCCATCAGCCTGGGCGGAGCTTCTTTAGCGGACGAAGACAATGACGAACTGCTGGTAGCGGCAGCGGGGGCGTCGGCGCCCGCAGAGGCATCCGTGGCGCTGCCTGGCGGCGCCATTCGGTGCAATAAATCGGGCTCCGTCAGCGACAGTCTGCGCAGCCTGAGGAGTTGCGGAGGAGGGTCACATTAACTGACTAATGCCGGGCTTTAATTCTTTAAGTAACTCGATTTAATTTTTTCTGAGTCTGTCACTGAGTGATTCTGTCTGTGAGTCATGATGCCTCAGTGAGTCATGATGTCCGAGTGATTCTGTCTGTGAGTCATGATGCCTCAGTGAGCCATGGTGTCCGAGTGATTCTGTCTGTGAGTCATGATGCCTCAGTGAGTCATGGTGTCCGAGTGATTCTGTCTGTGAGTCATGATGCCTCAGTGAGTCATGGTGTCTGAGTGATTCTGTCTGTGAGTCATGATGCCTCAGTGAGTCATGGTGTCCGAGTGATTCTGTCTGTGAGTCATGATGCCTCAGTGAGCCATGGTGTCTGAGTGATTCTGTCTGTGAGTCATGATGCCTCAGTGAGTCATGATGCCTCAGTGAGTCATGGTGTCCGAGTGATTCTGTCTGTGAGTCATGATGCCTCAGTGAGTCATGGTGTCCGAGTGATTCTGTCTGTGAGTCATGATGCCTCAGTGAGTCATGGTGTCCGAGTGATTCTGTCTGTGAGTCATGATGCCTCAGTGAGTCATGGTGTCCGAGTGATTCTTTCTGTGAATCATGGTGTCTGTATCACTGTCTTTTATGAGAGCAGTACATAATGTCAGCCAGTGTTTAATCCAAGTGGCTTACCAGTCAATAAATCAATCAGTCAATAAAGAAATCAAATTTTAAAGCGGCGCGTTTAAAAGACGCTATAGCCACTTTTCCAACAATAAAGCACATGGGAGCGACGTCCGTCTGTGTTTTTTTGCAGTCGAACAATCTCAAGACAGATTCGCCGCCTAACTGTATTAGTATTTGAATGTAACTCTATAGAGCGATACGAGCGGGAATGGCTTGAGATTAGTTCGACTGTGAGCATTCATAGGGCAGGGTGGGGTGGCGGTCCAGATAGCGAGGCGGAAAGATACACGAGAGAGAAAATAGGCTTAGAATATTCTAATTTAAAATATTGAATAAATCCGCATAACACAGGTTAGAATCTAGTAATCTAATCTATCAATATTGGATTATTTAATGCGTATCTATCAAATGGATTATCCAGGGCTAATCAATCAATAGTGGATTAGTGAAGGCTAATCTATTAATAGTGGATTATTGAAGGCTAATCTATCTATAGTGGATTATTGAAGGCTAATCTATCAATAGTGGATTATTGAAGGCTAATCTATCAATAGTGGATTATTGAAGGCTAATCTATCAATATTGGATTATTTAATGCGTATCTATCAAATGGATTATCCAGGGCTAATCAATCAATAGTGGATTAGTGAAGGCTAATCTATTAATAGTGGATTATTGAAGGCTAATCTATCTATAGTGGATTATTGAAGGCTAATCTATCAATAGTGGATTATTGAAGGCTAATCTATCTATAGTGGATTAGTGAAGGCTAATCTATCAATAGTGGATTATTGAAGGCTAATCTATCTATCTATATTGAAGGTTTAGCTATCAGTGGTTACTTGCATGGATTGCTAAAAGCTAATAGCATCATACTATTTGACTAAAATCTGTGGCACAGTACTGAAAGTAGTATTACAGCTTACCCAAACAGCCGGCAGGCAGGGTAGGAGGTACTACTGTTAGCTACCGAATCGTCCAACACCGTCTCTCGGATTGTCACGCGTTTGCGCAGCAATCTAGAGCCGCTGCCGCTAGATCGAAGCGCACTTTTCCCAGGTAGCGGAGGAGGCGGCGGCGGCGGCGCTGGCGGCGCAGGCGGAGGAGGCGGCACAAGTCGAACGGCGACAGCGGTCGGCGTCACAGCCGGCGTGTTGCAGGGCGGCTCCGTCGCCGGACGGCACCAACCGTTGCTGACAACAGCGATTGGAGGCATAGCCAACAGCTGCGGAGACCCATTCGACGTCAACTTATTTAGCTGAGGTGACGCCTCTGCCGCCGCCGCCGCCGCAGTAGAAGCCGGCGCGGACAGGCCGAGCGGCCGACAAGGTTGGCCATCAGCGCCCTGCGCCATCTTACATGAAGACTGCAACTTATTTTTCATTTTTTATATTGGTTAACAATATTCGTTAATACGCTACTAACAGTAGACTAGATTGAACAAAGAAATAAAAGCAATAAAAAAATTGTAAGAAGCCCTATTAAGAATTATTTAGCTCACTAGCCTAATGTTAGCCATAATTTCTAAGAAAACAAGAAGCTAAAAACAGGCGAACGGGCCCTGGATTATAGATCATCGCCTAATAATATTCTAGGCGAGGCAGCTCGAGTCAGGAAATTGGCAATATACTAATGAATAAAATGGCTAATTAGTCTACGAACCATTTCCTGTCACAGCAATAAAATCCAATTAATTTAGAAGGCTGGCGAAAAGAAAAATGGCACTTTTAAGTCTGCACCACGTGGGTGTGGATCAAGTCATTTCGACAGTTTTGCTTTTACTAAACCTCACGAGAATTAAGTAATAATTAAATAGAGTAAAACATTAAATGCTCGTCTTCTAGAACTAGATTGATGAGTTAAACAATGAAAGTGACAGACCTCGTTGTCAGAGAAGCAGAGTTTGGAGCTTTTAATCTTTATTTTGGATTTAAAATATAACTATCAAATTTATCTGCTATTGGATTAAACAAAAATACTAATCAGACTGTGACCAGCATGAATTTCCATCAACTGAGGCCGGGGTGGGGAGAACTATGCGAACGGAATCCAAAATCAACCGCCAACGGCGCATGGTAATTAATTTAAACTGATTCTCAGCCAGGCATTTGGTAGCTAAGCGTCCCGCGTCCCTGGTGCCACCCCCCCAAAACGAACTGATGGATCGATTAGTCAGTCTGGCTGCCAGTCACGCAGGCGGCCCAAACTTATTAAAAGTTAAATAGTACTCCATTAGCAGAGAAGCCAGATCATAATAACTGAAGACTGGTGCACTTACAAAGCAGCTGTCTGGACACACAGAGCGGCTATCATTCTTACTGTCCGAGTCTTTGGTCTCGAGCGTGCGTCAGAGAAAGAGCTAAGTAGTTTTATGGCATTGAAAAGTATGAATGCGTTTGTGTCTTCTAGTTGGCACTAGCTTCTAACTACTGTACGCACGCAGTCTCTTCTGTCTGCTTAGCTTTCTCCCAGAGTCTTAATAAACTCGGAACCCACTCTCTCTGCTTCCACATAAATTTTTTTTCCGAAGCTTGGCTCCGAATTTTTCATTTCTCTAATCAAGACAGCAGCTGGCGGACACCGAGACAACCATAAATACCGATGCCCGCCAACAACGATTAGACAATCCAGGCAAGTAGATTGAGAGTGCAAGGCACTGAGACTTAAAACCCCCTTCCCCAGAAAACTTACTAGCCCCACTGCCTAAGTTTTAAAAGCACCTGTCACTTTGGCAACAGAACCAGTTTGGGCGAGAGATTAGAAAATAGTACAAATTATAATTAGACTTAGAGAAGTCAATATAAAGACTTTGCATTTAACATGATTTGGCAAACTATTCAACTCAACAGGTTCCCTCTTCTAATCGTTTGTTTTAAGCACCCTAAACTATGACGTCATCTTGGAACTAAGACTAACGACAAACACCTTTTGGAGCCAACGTAAAGAGCAATGAAAAGCCTCAACGTAAACACAAATAGTCAGCACTGAACCGTTGCCCATCACATTCTTGAAATACGAAAGCTTTCTAAACGTGACAAGAAAAATGACGAAAAGTCAATCGCTAAATGTCAGCCAGCAACATTTGTTTGTGAACAAAGCTAATGCAACCCGAATCACTTTCTACAAAGGGATGAAAAAAATCTTGCGCAAATCCAAATCCTGCCACTTTGACTAGGAAAGGTTAAAAAGTAAACAACCAAATTGCATTGACTAGAAAAACCCGTGCTGGAGAAGTGAAACACACGGGTGGGCAAGGCAGAGAGGGGATAAGTGCGCTAAAGAATCTAAAAAGGTCGCCAAGATGCGTTGACTTCAGCGAGAGAAAAAACATACGCTAGCATTGGTTCAAGAAACGCATTGTCAACACAGCCAGCGTCGCGTGCAAACTAATAAAAGGCGAGAAGAATCACATTCTATGCATTTAATTTTTCTTAACTTCCTAATAAGGTAATTTACTGACGCATACGCGGCAGCCCTATACTCTGTACGAAAATTTACAGACGCCATATACAAACTAGCTTCAACAAGTCAGTAAAAATTGCGCATTTACGAGCTTATTAACGAGCTAGCACCGACAGTGCATTGATGATTGCGCACTTAAGCTAACATGCGCAAGTTAATTTTAGCCTATAGGCCATCGTCAGCAATACACTTAGATTGTTTCTACTTGTTACTGGCTATATACTGCCTGCGCCAGTTAAAATATCAAAGCTGTAATAATCAGATTTTGTGCCTAGCATTTTAGCATTACTAATTTCAAATTAATAATGACCGATTCACGGCGCAAAGCTTGACTAATTTGTTGAGTTAAGCGGCCTTAAAGCAATTGCGAAAAAATCTATGCGCAAGAAGCAAAGTCTAGCAAAAATCAAAACAAACCCATTCAGATTTGAATGCAGCAGTGATAAAATAAAAAAGCGTCAGATATCTGCGTTGCGTGTTTTTGCCCATTTGTACTTTTTATGAGACTAGACAGTCTTATTTTACTCGGTCAAAATCTGTACTAAGAGACTATTTTTCTTTCCTTCAAGACAGAGCAGATAATTGCATTTCGGTCTGCATTTCTTTCTTTCCGCATGTTCGGCACAGTCTTACGGGCTTCAAAATCTGGGTGTGGAACCGAAGCAAACGATGATTATTTATAACATCCCAGCGATGCGTCAGTCAAAAGAGCTTTTGCACTTCCAAGAGTTACTATAATATACGGCTATCTTTGTTTTTTGCGACTTTCGTTTAGCAATTTGGACAGAGAAAAGAAACAGTTGCTGACGAAGTGGGCCATGGGGCAGACAAAATGCTGTGAGGACGCGGGTAGAAAGGGAGAGGGATTAACGCACAAGAGAAGCCGAATATATCCCTTGCCATTGCTCGGCCAGTACAGTAGCACCGACCACACAGGAGAGAGGAAATAACACTATACACTTCAATGTAAACTATTTCCAGCAAATTTTTTGTAGTTTTCCATTTTCTCTCTCCCTTTGCCCGCTGTTGGTCTACAAGTCAAGCTTTAATAATTTGCAAATCAATAAATAAAGATTCAGTGTAGAAATTCGACTGTAGACAATAGCCATAAGAGAAATACAAGAGCCCCAATGCAGCTTAACACGCGATTGAGTGTGTGCTACTAAATGTAGCTAGTCCAGCACGCATCAATAAATAAGTGCACGACGCGCGACAAGAACGGGCAGAGGAGCGCGAGCATGCGCCCGTTAGTCTCCAGTGGAGCTTTTTTGAAAAAAACCCAACAGTAGCCACGTGAACAAGAAAAAAACATTTTGTCCAGCAGTCAGGGGGTGGCCCAAAAAGTTTTCTGCACATACGAGCGTTCTGATTACTAAAGTGCATTTCGATATGTCTCAAATTAATGCTGGTCAGTGCCGATGTACTATATGCAAATGTACTATATGCTTCAACTAGTTAAAAATTCTATAATGCACTTTTAGGCGAAAGGACGGAAAGGAAATGGACAAATGGAATTTTATTCCTATGCATACTTAAACAATGCGATATGCTTTAGAGCGTGAATCCAATTCGCTGAATTTTCCTTCGTGTCATTCTCTCTTCAATTATGCTTGATTTTTAGCTCAAGTGTAGTATTAGTTGGTCAAACATACGCAACTGGCGTGGGCTTCACTTCTATGCATGAAACGAACCACGTGGAAGGGCGAGCGTCTATTGCAGCTTAATTCCATACTTGAAACGACAATGCCAACTTTTTTGTGTAACTCTAACAGTACTAGAGAGGTCAAGAGAAGAGGGCAAGAAGTCTATGAGCACCTGTTGGGTAGCAACTCTCTTAACTATAATAGTTGATTTACTCTTAAACCCTCATAAAGTTGGCGTGCTATAGTGACCAACTCTGATATTTTCTTTATAAAAATCAACACCAAAAACCACCCATAGAAGCCAAATCGTTGCAAAGCAGCATAATTAGTTTTTATTATAATGACCAAAACAGATTATTGACAAATTCTGTACGCCAAAAAGTAAAGTCAACTGTTGTATTCTGGATTTTTTGCACGCTTTAAGATACATTAGTGGTTTAATTTGTTTTAAAATTACTAAACATAATTATTATGCGTTTCTTGGCATTTGCATATTATTTCTAGATGTTCTTGGAAAAAGCGACCAAAATTCGTGATTTTTTAAACTAGAAGTAGTAGCATAGAGGTTCTGAGCTCGACCGCCAACTCTAGCGACAATTTTTACCCTTGAGAAAAGCAATTGAAAGCAGATGGTTTCAGGAATCCAGCAGTACTAAATATTATGTTAAGATCTTTTGAGAGGTGCCAAGCTAGGTCAATGAGAATGGTTGAAACCATCTCCGTTTCCGGTTCTGGTTAACCAAGAAACTTACAAATTTCATTGAAGAAATTTAATAGGCCCCACTTCAAAATAGAGCATGAACGCAGATTTTTTTTAATCCTGACGCATTTTCGTCAGCCAAAACCAACCTATTCCGTGTCATTGTAAGCCTCTAGCACGCGAAAAAAATAGGATGAAAGAATGGGAGCAGTGTAGGGACGAGAGATAAGTACTTTAGATAGACTCATAAAAAGTTTGCTTAGTCAACACAAGCAACTCAAGCCGTGAAAATAGAGCATAAGTTTTTGAAAAAGTACGTTCTTTCTGCACACTAAATTTAATCGACCAGAAAGAGGAATCGGCTAAGCAGCCAAGTTCAAGTGTACTTTTATAGTGCCACACTCGTGCATTAGTTTCATAGAAAATATATGTGCATATATTGAATATAGCATATACATGCCTGCACATTATAATACTTAAATAATAGTGGTTGGAAGTATTGGTGCAAAAAAACTGAGCGAGAGAGTTATGTAGAGACACGGTGATTGCATTGAGCTCAATTCTAAATTGAGAGTAGCAGCTTCTGGTCCATCAGTAAGGGAAGAAAATGAAGGGAAGCTGGCGGGAGGGCCGTATTTGATGAGGAAGGGGAGGATTCAGCATGGGGAGAGGAAGGAGAGAGGCTTTCCAGACAGGGATGGGTGCGGCTGGAATTAAAAGGTTTAAGTAAAGCGACTGAGCAAGAGCGACTGGGACAGCCGCGGGGTAGAAGTGTCTAGGAGAAAAATGCACTCTTGCCGCGGCCTAGGTTATGATGCAGTCGGGGAGACAGAGATCTGAGGGTCCCCACGGGGGGTGGGTGGGCCGTCTAGCCGGAGATGGTGGACTGGAACTAGAAATGGAGACGAGAAAAGAGGAAGAGGAGCGACCGACAGGGAAAATTTTGGAAAAGGGCAAACGCCTCGCCAAGGGAGGGGGGGACTTACTGGGTGGACAGACAGAGTAGATAGAACAAACTAGCGCACAGCAACGAGCAAGACAAGAGCGCCAGATTGGTATGATAGATTACATGTATGCATATTAAGCACATAACAGCATCGAATCGATACGAAAAAAAACACAACAAAAAGAAATATTTAAGCACAACAGAACAATTTTCACGTACTTCATTGCAAACGACTACTTTTTACTAGCTACCTATCATTTTCATTGAAAAAACGGAACATATTCACATAGAAGACACTCAAAAGAAGTTGCCTATAATGCTAGAATTTAAAGGGTAAAGTCGAAACTGAATTCACTGAGCACTCTAACATGAAATACAATAGACGGGGGCAGTAGAAGCCCACAGCTTGGGCAGTACTATTGACACTAATAAGTGGCTAGCTAAGCTAAGCTAAAGGCAACTCCTATTTTGATCTTTCGAACAATTGAAGCAGTAAAGAAGACAGGGTAAGACAAGGCTAGATGACAGAAGCACTGAAGCCCGCCAGCAAATACTTATGAAAATAAATTCTACTAGAAAACAACGAGCCAGCAAGTGGCAAGAAACGCGAAATTATTCCTTTTGACGTCAGATTTCAGATTTCAGAAGCAAGCAGTGGTAGTGGACGAGAACGAGTGAACTCGTAGTGAAACGCATGAACTATAGGACCTGTCTAGCTAACGATCTTATCAATCTAAAGTACTGTCTTTCAAACCATAAGGAGTAAGTAGATCGTATTGCTCAAAAGAGAAGTGGAAAAACTTGTCGTTTAGGCCTTAATTGTGTATTGCTTAAATATGGATATAGCAGATAAGCAAACAATGAAAGAGTGTGCACTGAGCACTGAGTCTGGGGTTAGATATAGACTAGAGGCGTAACAATAGTAGACTGTTTTTGCAAAACAATATATGAATTTCAGTCGAGCACCACACACAATTTCCTTTCTATTGAAAAAGAGCCCTCAACCCTAGCAAGTTGTGGCTAATTAGCCAGGTCTTATGCTGCTTGCCACATTACTTTACTAGCATTTATATGGCTTGTATAATTGGATGGGCAGCCCACTCTATAAATTTTTACTTCTTTGAATGGATTTGTCATTGCTTGTCTGCTTGCCACTGGCTGTCTATAGTATGCACTAATGTTTTGGTAAGAATAAGACAAGGCCAAGCAATTATAGAAAAAAGACCTAGCACTTCTCTATACTGTAGATTTTATCACTCTAACTACTTGTAATTGGAAAGTAGGACAAAAAAGTAAATAAAAGGTATAAATGAATACAATAAAAAATGTTAAATTATTATTGAAGGTTTAATTCAATTGGTTTCCATAACTTATATTAAAAATACACCTATACAATAATGTTTCTCTACAATCTCTTCAAATTTCCAACAATTTACCAAAATATTTTCTTAGTACCAATAAAAGGCAATAGTTTATTTTCTTACTTTGAGAGCTATGTAAGGTCAATATATAGATTAACAAGAAAATTATATTTAAAATAAGAGTTTAGAATATTTAAAATAGCTATTAGAAAAAATTTATACTTTTAATGATCAGTATAACATTAAATTAACTCATAAATTAACTCCATAACTACTTATGTGCATAGGTAAAAAGGAAAATATATGATACATCCATATAGGAAGATTATAAAAAATATAATTAAAGAAAAATTTACTTGAATGAATTTTTAAGCATATATAAAAATGAAAATATAACTATTCTACCAAATAATTAAAATATAAATACCAAATTATTCAAAACTTAAAAAATAGAAACAATGGTTAAAAAAATTCCTTAAATAATCACATGATTATGTGATAAATTTGAGCCAAGGATCCAAAAACACTAGGCAAGCTTCAAGGCCTGTGTTTAGAATATTAAGCTCTTAAACAAGTTTATATAATTATGAATATAAATATAATTTTGGCTAGATAATTTTGGCAAAATTTATTGTCTATGCTACAATATACTAGGAACAAGGATATTTAATTGTATCTATAGTTACTATCTGTAAAAAACTTTATTAAGTAAAAAATTCTATAAAATAATGTTAAATTAAGTTATAAATTTAAATTATATATATTTTAAAGTATGCTTTTCAAATACAAGCAATTTTGCATAGGCAAAGCATAGGAAATTTTGGATTTTTATATTAAAAGAAAAAACAATAAACTATTTTTAAATAGTATGAATATTAGCATGGATATAGTGTATACTATTATACAGTATTATAGAATAAATATAGCATATGGATAAATAAATTTTATGTTAAAATAAGAAATTGTACATGGTTAAAGACTAGCAACAAATTTGATTTTTAATTATAAGATTTGTATTATAAAAATATAATTTATGATTTATAATTGAAACCAAAACAATTTTGTTATACAAAGCAAAAAAATTGATCTACACTATTTAAAAAAGAAGCCTAAACTTAGAGAGAATGTATAATATATACATAATACAAAATAATGTTGATATTATATAAAACTTGACTTTCTAACCCTAGACTAAATATGGCATATTAAATTAATACCTTATATAAAATAAAATGAATAAAATAATCTCCTTAAGATAGGTCTTAAACCTCTTATTTTTTCTAATAAGTTAAATATACTATACCTAGGCCTATATATTATCTATTATTATTATTCCATTGAAATAGATCCCTAGAAACAACAAATACAAAAAAATTAAAATTGTCTTCGATGATTAAAATAATAAAAAACTTTTCATTTTCAAGTTTTATGATATAACAATTTTATGTGCACCTTACTGCACCTAAGGCTTAGTTACAACTTTATAGTCATAAGTTGTATATCCCACAGGCTTAATACAATAACTTGCATAGAAACTTAAACAGCAATTCCATGTCATTACATTATATCTTTATTGTTGCAAAATGTTAAAAATCTTTTAAATTTATCAAAAAATATGATTCTTTATTAAGACAAACTTTTAATTAATTAAAACAATACATTAAATAAATATATATTTTCACCTAACCTATATGTCCTATATTATACTATAAGATACTTACTAGTATAATGCATAGGATTGCCATTGGTACTAGTAGAAATTGCACATTAGAAAACTCGAAACCTATTGCCTAAGGCCTAGTTTCTACTATTTCTAATTTCTAATTTTTAAGATTTCAAGCTTAGTGAATAGTGATATTTTTACATCCAGTTAATTCTTGTCATGTTTGGTAGGCCTATGTAAAAAATCAAGCCAAACAAAAGAAACAAGTCAAAGCCAATGAAACTAAATTATAAATAACTTTAAAAAATTATATAGGCTTTAGAAATAAAGCTAGCAATGTTGATCCACTAAAAAATAAACCTACCACTCAAGCACCTACATCGTCCTTTCATCGATGAAGTTGTAAAACGTTGCGGCGGGCGCGTGGTCAGCTAAGTAGAAACGACCATGCTTGGGTACTTAAATGTCTGGCATTTTAATTTTATAGGTACAACTAAACTAAAATAAAAAATAAAATAAACAAACGAAGACTTAGTAAAATTCTTGTGCAATAAAATTAAGTAGCACAATATGTTGTGCAAATAAAATCTGAATAAATTAATGATGTATCGTATTAGCAACAATCATGCCATGAGCCATGATTACGTATTAAAAAAGCAATTACACCTTCAGCATAGCTTGAGTCCTTGTTAAAAAGCACAGTGTTTTTGATTGTTTAAAAATCACAAAGTTTGCAAATTTATTTAGTAAATGTGGTTTTCTACTGAAAGAATAGAAGTAACAGTCATTGACATATTTATATTTATTTAACCGTAAACTGTCTTCAAAATACACGAGCCATGGATACATTTATTTCGTAGCTCGAAGCTAGGTTAGCTCAAAATGAGTTGGCTGGCTGAAATTTTTTACAATTTCATGGATCTTCACCGAAGTTAGCCGCTAAAAATCTATTGATAAGCAGATTACTTGTATTTATTGGCTGTTCCATACTATCTGCAGTAGCCAGCTTTATGTATTTCATCACCCAACGCTTATCTCACGTATCCGATCTCACTGATATTTTCTTATCACCATCATTTGACAGGAAATTTCACCTTTGAATTTGGTGTTTGGAATTAATATACACTTTTTAAAGGGAAGCCACACGTATACTTCACCATCTCATCGCGACGCCATATCCAATACTTAAAACGCAAAGCATGTCGCATGTCTCCAGTTTTGAGGTGAGAATTTACTCCCTTTTCACAGCCGGCCATCAATCAATTTAACCCGGCTTTCAAATTGAAATTTCAGCTTGAATAGCTACTGGTAACATTGAGGTGCGCGCTTAGTGTAAAAATGTTTTTGCAGAGTGCGCTTGCACGGTTAATAATAAATCATGCAAGTGCGAAATTTCAGTAGTTCATGCAATGCACTGTGTAAAGGTCGAATCTGTGAATAATTCACCGTGATTAGAGGTGATTTGATAACCCCAAATGCTGTATCCCAATTAGCTCCAAGCGTCTGAAGCTTCATACGTGTAAACTAAAATTTCACGAACTCTGGCATCCCTCAAACTGCATGTTCCTAATTTTTTCCCATTATTGTGAGGCTTTAAGGATTTTATTAAGGATTTATAATTATAGCATTAAGAAATTAAGATAAAATTGAGAAGATAAAATTTCTTGCTCAAAGAAGTTCCGGAAGGTAAAATTTGACGATTTAATGATGGATATTAAATGTAAAAATTAGGGAATTTGATATCCCCCACAAAGATTTGAATTTTAGATATCTATGAAGTCAAAGGTTTTTTTCTACAGCTATAGCTTTATATCATAACAATCAAGTATAAAAATACGCGTCAACGATTTTCAATGCGATGTTAATGTAATCGCCATTCATTCAGTAAGGATACTTAGTATTTGCGACGAGGTTTTCCAAATTCCAAATCAATAATATGGTGGCTTCTATTTGCACTGTTGAGCTTTTTCGCCACTATTATAGTTTGTTCCTGGATCACATGTCCGTATTAGTTTGAGGCTTAGAATTATCTGAGGCATGTTATGCTGTCTGTGAGCCTGCATGGGTGCCTCGATAATGATCTCGATCTCCTTCCTGGATACCGGGGCATTACATCTGGCGGATGTCCAAGCAGCGAGCGCGCAAATTTCGCGGAAACATTGTCTCTGATGCACACAGCTTGTCTGTCAATACAATGTGCCCATTGTATTCTATGCCAACTAGGCAGATATCTGTCAATTGCACTTGACATGCACTACTCACTACAATTCAGAAATGTCACCGCTGCAGCTGAGTAAATTGAAAGCGACAGAAGCCTACGGCTCTTACATTGGGCAATACTTTATGCGGACGCTAACCAAAATCTGTTTACTATATCTGGCCTAATCCTAACTGATTTCCTTTACATGACAAAGTGTATGTGCTTCGAAGTGACAGGCCTAAGTTGTCAATAATATTCAAAATTTAGTATACAAGCCTCGATATTAAACCTATAAAAACATAAAGATGAAAAAAACTTGGCATTTTTACTGTCTTTTATCCCCTGTCTGGAGAGAATGTAAATACATCAATGTGTGTACCATAATTTTATGATAAAAAGGTCTTCCGTCACTTTAGCAAACAGTGAAAATTCATGGAAAAACTTATTGCGCACGTCATCAGGGTAGAGAAGAAGATTTTCCCAATTTTGCATAATTGCATAAACAGAATAAATACTGATCAAATTGATAGGTCCTCTATCATTTCTAATGCGCAATATGTGTATAAAAAGTGCATAGCTTTTTTGTCCATCAAACTCAAGCCAGCAGGGTGCATGCAGCGGGGTGCTTGTGTGCGCGTTTATTTATTATGCGACAGTCGGGCTAAATGACTTGCCGCCTGTCCCCGCTGCGGCCAGTTCAATGCTGATGGATATTTCCATATCGAATTCGCCTGACGCCCTTCGGGTGGAGAATTTCATCAGAACGGTTTAATTGTCCCTCTCTGGTCCCGCTCTCTTACTGACTGTGGCGGTGCGGGAAAACTGGAAACGAAATACAAAGTTTGTTTATAGCCTATCTGGCATACAATGACGGAATTCATTGCGCTGTTGTGCTCACTTCTTTTTTCACACACGAGACAGCTAAACAGACAGACAGACAGACAGACAGAAAGACAGACAAACAGACAGACAGGCAGACAGACAGACAGGCAGACAGGCAGACAGACAGACAGACAGAGACAGACAGACAGACAGACAGACAGACAGACAGACAGACAGACAGACAGATAGACAGACAGACAGACAGACAGACATTATTAAATGAGCTTGCTGAGTTGAGAATCATTTTCTTATCTTCTCGAGGCGTTCAAGTTTGTTTGCTCAGAACTTCCTCTTTTCGTCGTGCAGTCACCCCCTCCCGCCAGTTTTCATAGCCCGGCCGCCCATTTACTTAATCTCGAAAGCAAAAAAGTCACGGGCCAATTGAACTGGTGGGCGGAGAAGAGACTTCCGCAATCTTATAGTCGAATATTCGCTTACAAATCCCGGGGATATCGGTAGAAAAATCCCAATCCCGAGGCCTCCGACCCGGACTAAACGCCCAAGCCCGTTTCCACCCTTAAGCAAACCCGCATCGGCCGCTTCATTTCCCTCCGATTTCCCCTCGTTTCTACACCAATTTTCGGCTCGGCCCGTACAGCCCAGCCAGTTTTCGTGTTGGTTCAAAGCCGTTTTTGGAGGTATGAGAGCGATTTCACGCAAAAAACACAGCCGCGCTCGGGCGCACCGGGCAAACAACACCAAACCGCGCAGCTAGGCATAGCTACACAATTTTGCCCAGCCCTCGCCCTCTAGCTCCCATTCTCTGTCCCTCTCGCCGTCTCTTTCTCTCTCATCCCTATAGTCGGAGCCCCTCCTCCAATCCGCACTGATCCCTCATTTCTCCTCTTCCTGACCTCCCCCTCATTGCCGGCCCATTTGCAGTCCAAATTACCCCAGTTGCGGTGAAGAGCCGAGAGCGACTGAACGACGGAGAAGAGGTTCTTCTATGGGCCTGCGGATTGCAGCAGGTTTCTGCATTTTCAGTGATCCTTGGTCCATTCATTGAAGCCTGCTGGTGCTATCCGCGACTTCAAGTTTGACTCTCCAGTGACCTGAGCAACTAACAAGTTTGTTTATAAAAAAATAAGACGTAAGTAACGCCTTGGACCACTGAACTTGAACTCTGATCCCTTCTCGAATTGAGTGCGTTCATTTATTTTTTCTCTATTCCCTATAATCCCTTAGATCCCCCCAGACTGAACATGTCTGCCAGTACGAGTATATCGTAATTTACGACCCAAATTAATCTTCTGACTGTACGGCTGACTCACGTCTCCCACTAAGGGATAAGCTACGTAGTATGGTTGCGGCATGACTCACGACTTGATTTTCCCTTCTTCCCGACCCTTGGACGGGCATTTGGGAGTCAAAGGAATTTTCTTCGGGATGCGGAGCCGATGGATAGGAAAGTAGGAAAAGTACACTGAACACGATATTGGTGCATTGCGCTTACTAACTATAGTGTTGCCTGGCCGTTACTGCTGAAGCAGATTTTTCTCAAACAATCTATCGGATAAAATAGCTTGGTGCATGAGAAAGCTAATCAAATGGTAAAATTCTAATATCCGGGCGATGGACTAACATCTAGGTTTGAGAGGCTAATATCTGGGCCGAAGTAGCTATAAACTATTGGAAATAATAGCTAATTTTTCCACTGACAGATGTAACATGTCATGACCATGGGGAGAACACACTGCTTCAGCTCGCGACAGGAATCTTTCGATTGGATTTCTTGACACCTTGGCACGTTAATTAACAAAAATAATCCCTCAATTCGACTTAGATCAATCAAAGAAGCGCCGACTTTTCATAATGTAACGCGTTGACTTCCACCTGGCTGCAAATTGTCATCTTGCCAATATAACAGGCACTAGAAAGTCCCATTATGATGATCATTATTCCAGTGCAGTTTGCACGCCAAATCCCCAAAACCAATAGACTGAATGCCAATTGCGCACTGACTAACTGAGTGAGGTGCTTCAAGCTGTTATTGAATTACATTTGAAGATGATCACAGATGATGAGAGCACGCATCGGGGTGAGGGGTCTAGGGGGGATGGCATCGATCTGTATGCTTGGAGGGGAGAAGGTTTTAACCATTGAATGAATAATAAATGCAGGGGTACTATTCCTAAAAGCCTTCCCCTCCCTGCTGCTCAGTAGCAGAGGGGGTGTTGCGCATCACAGAATTTCTATAGCTGGAATTTCTATAGTTCAACGCCTCATCGATCAGCGTTTAAAAGCGCGGGCTACGATTGTGAGACTGTGTGAGGAGCAGTGTCTCTTGCTTGGAATAGCTCCTCTTTGTAGATAGGGAATTGTTTTTAGAGGTTACTTTAGCCAGCAGCACAGTTGGGCAAGCATGCAGCCTTGTTTTAAAAAAATCCAGAAACAATTTAGCCTTTACGAGCGTACTCTGAAGAATTTTGGGCAAAAACAAAGAATTAGAAAGAAGACGGCTCCAAAAAAATGGGCGAAATCAGGTGGGCAACTGACCATGCCAGCTGCCCCAGTTGACCTCGACAAACTGCGCACTTTTCCCGTTAAAGCCTTCCACACCAAGTCCTGCAGATTTTGCATCCTCTCCGCGTAATTGCCACACCAGCTCCGGAAGGAAACGAATAGTAGCTAGAATTTCTTTCTAGAAAGATGGGAAAACGAAACCGGTTTTCTTTCTTTTGAAAAGTATAGAGATTTCTTTCAGCTCTGTCCTAATTGTACCCATTCCATTTGACCCATTCATCCCTTATAAGAAGCGAGCGTCCTCCACTTCATTCTCCGTCTTTTTCTTTTGCAATCACCGCTAATGCCTATCCTTTGCTGTCCTGCCGAATCTCTACATTGTCCTTCTTTCGCTCCACTGCCTTAGATATTCTTCCCACTGTACGAGTATTTGGTTTCTCACGTAGTATCTCAGTCATTTTTTTAGCAAAGCCCTTGAATTATTTTACTTCTCCATCTCCATCTCCTGCCTAGCACTGTACTGACACCATTTTCTTCTTTCTTCTCAAAGCTGATTTCTATGCCGAACCCCTTTGAAGTGGCTAATAGTTTAACTATTTAAGCTTCCAACCGACTGTTACAATGCTGGTTCGCGGTTAAAACGGTCGAAAAAATTGAGCCAGAAATGACGCAGCAGAGTTCCGAGCTGTTGCTACTGCTAGTCCTAGCCGTTTCAGCGCGATTGCCAGGCGTCGGTCGGGCTCTGATCTTTCTCGACGACGAGTCCGCCGACCGGCCGACCCGGCTGTTGCATTACCTGAGCGCTCCGGCCATGGACGCCGAATGCGACCGCGCCCTGCCAGATTCCATACCCGTTGAAGGCTAC